>JBANCZ010004201.1:0-10719 GCA_037040025.1 Sphaerogastrella javana | reverse complement strand
TGTCACAGCCGCTAAACAGCGATGGACAGAGACAGAGTGAGCGAACGAACAGACTTACATAGCACACTGCCAATGTTAATCAATTGACCGAAGATGCAGCTCTCCGGGGAGTGGGTGGCCGCATCGCTGATGTACGGTACTGTAGGCACCACATGTCCTTCCAGCACCGCTACAATATAACTGTAATGCAAACAAATGAGAAAACGTCAACAACAACAAATTGGATTTTTGCTTTTTTTTTCTTCATTTCATTCTTTTCTCTTTTGCGTTGTTACTTACGTGCCCAGAAATGTCACTTGGAATATGAGAAACACCACAACGGGCAATAAATAGATCTTCGACATGCTGTGACTGAATATGCCCAGCAATAAGCACAACAAATTGAAATAACAATTCGATTTAAGCTCGCACTAAAAGTAATAAAGCAAAAGTTCGAAAACAATGCAATGTTTTGGGTATTTCTCTGCGCTAAAGCCAATGCAACGGCACTGCGATGGCGCTGCCAACTTGTTCAGCACAGCTGGCGCTAAATATGGCCATAACATAGCTATCGATAATTAGCGCGCGCGCAAACAATTCAAAATTGTTATTTAAATAAAGGTGGCATGTTCAACAATTCTTTGCTTATTTTCTTAATTAGTTAATATAGTCAAATTTGTTAAATAAGATTATAAAAACTATTGAATCAATCAGCATACCGAACTACATCGATACGTCGATATATCGATAGCAGTAGTGTGAGTGCAATGCATTGCACGCTTATCAGCTGCACTCAACCGATAATGGCAATTGTTATGTTTATCGACTGCCATAAACCATATCGCTTATCAGCAATAGCAACCGAATAACAAACAAAATAAAAGCATCGAGTTGCCTCTGTTCCAACTGTGCAAGCACACAGCTGTGATAAGATTTTAGTTATTCCATGTACGCACAGTACAGCGCAACGCATCCCAGCACACAAAAGAGAAACGAACGAAATGAGTGCAAAAGCTCGTAATTTATTGCTGCTGTCATCGTCGCGCCTGCATGGCCATGGATACTTGGAGCACGCGCGCACCCAGCTGGAGGAGCTCTTCCAGGCGTACGCATTGATTGACATTGATTCAATTCATTCATTCATTCATTCATTTATTATATATGTAAACATTTGCAGGCGGAATGTCAAGACGGTGCTCTTTGTTCCCTTTGCATTGAGAGATCACGATAAATACACGGCCACTGTGCGTGCTGCACTGCAGCCCTGGGGCTATGCCGTCGAAGGGCTACACACCAAAACCGATAAGTGCCAGGCGCTGCGCGATGCCCAGGCCATATTTGTGGGCGGCGGCAATACGTTTGTGCTGCTCAAACGGCTCTATGAGCTGCAGCTGGTTGATCTAATACGCGAACTTGTGCTGCAGCAGGGTCTCACCTATGTGGGCAGCAGTGCCGGCACCAATGTGGCCACACGATCCATACACACCACCAATGATATGCCTGTAATGCAGCCACCCAGCTTCGATGCCCTCGGCCTGGTGCCGTTCAACATCAATCCGCATTATCTGGAAACGGAGACGAATAGCGAGCATAAAGGCGAGACCAGGGATGAGCGCATCATGGAATTTGTTGCGTATCATGCACGTCCAGTGCTTGGTCTACGCGAAGGCACCAGTGTGCGTGTCCAGGGCGATCAGGTCACATTGTTGGGCTCCCGCAATGCCAAGCTGTTCAAGTCGTAAGCGCAAACTGTTATACTCAAGTAACATCGATCACTCTTAATCTCCGTCTCTCTCTCTCTCTCTCTCTTTCTCTCTCTCTCTCTCTTTCTCTCTCTTTCTCTCTCTTTCTCTCTCTTTCTCTATAGAAGATTTAAAAAAAAACCCTATAATTCTTTGTATGATCGAAAGTTTCACAAGAAAAAAAAATATATATATCGTATATATGCTTTATAGAGACGATACTTGCAACGCTGAGGAAGTACACTGGGCAACTGGGAGCTGAAACGGAACTCAACTCCGCCAACTGCAAAGGAAGTTGTGGAATCAATAGGTCACACACACACACACACACACACACTCACACACACACACACACGCATACGCATAGCACGTGCTGTAGTTGCAAAAGTGTGGCCATTTGTTATATGATATCACCGCAGGAAGCCACAAAAGCCAAAAGGCAATAAGAATGAGTGAGAAGAAAGAAAAAAAAAACATTAAAAAAAATATAACGGAGCAAATGCGAAGTTGCGGGAGGAAGAAGAAGCACTTGGAGTACACTTAAAAAAAAAAAAAGAAACAGATCACATTATATCACTTGCAATTCACAAGTGGAAATCTTTATGGAAAAAAAATGTTGAAAAAAATTGCAAATTTGATGTTTGTTAATTTATTTTGTTGTTATTCTTTTAGTTGTTGTTGTTGTTATTCTTCTTATACTTTTAATTGTTTTGTTCAATTTACTTTTATTTTGGAGCTGCTGCTATTACTGCTGCTGCTGCTGCTGCTGCTGTTGATGATTGACTGCGGCTGCTGCTGCTTCTGGTTTTATTGCTGCTGCTGCTGCTGCTGTTGTTGCGATTTCTTCTTCTTCTTCTTCTTCTACTACTGCTGCTGCTGCTGCTGCTGCTGCTGCTGCGGCTTCGTTAATTCTGTGTGTGTTTTTATCGTTTGCTGCAAACGTTTTGAAAGCTCGACGACGACTGATTCTATGGCCGGAACAACTCGCAGCACGAAGCGGCGTCACAGCGACAGCAGCGGCGACTGCGAAGCCGACAGCGACTGCGACGGCGAAAGAGATAGAAACAGAGACTGAGACAGAGAAAGAGACAGTGTCGGCAAAAGCAAAATGAGCGAAAACAGCAAAAGCAACGGCGTCTACTCGTCGCCACTATGGCTGCACACCAACTTCTTTCAGCTGCTGCTGTTGTTGTTGTTGTTGTTGTTGCTGCTGCTGCTGCTGTTGTTGTTGTTGTTGTTGTTGTTGTTGTTATTTTGCTGCTCTGCTTTTGCCGCGTTATTGGAAGCTTCCAGTCTGCGTCTGCGTGCGCTTTGCTTTTTGTGGAAGCTTTTCGAACTGCTGTTCATAAGCTTTGTTGTTGCTTTCGATGGCCGAACAGCTGGCACGACTTGGGGTCGCCCTCGTCGATGGGATTCGTGCGGCCGGCTTGTAGCTGGACGACGGACGATGGACAATGGACGCGCCACTCGCCGCTTCCAGTTCGTTTCCGTTCGTTTCGTTTCGTTTCGTTCGTTTGTTTCGTTTATAAATTCGGTGTTTCGTGGTTTCCGTTGTTTCGTTTGTTTTGGCATTTCGTGTTTCATTTTATTACTGACGCCACGGCACGGCCCGACCGTCAGTCGTTCCAAGCCGGCTAACATTTTGCCAGTCATTCTCGTCGTCGCCGTCATCTCCCTCCTCCACCCCGTCGTCGTCCTTGTTGTCGATTTTTCAATATGCTTCCCTGGCATTTCGGAGTTCGCGCATTGAGAGCGTAACTCCTTCGTTATTGGAGTAACAACTAGGCTACACTGCACCACCTGCCCTTATGCACCCCCTATTATTCAAAACCGCTATGCGTATCTTAACTTGAGAACTAACCAAGTCCTACTTCTACGGACAAGACATTTGTCTATATACACATAAGCTAAAATCTATACACAGGAACGACAAATTGATATATACTACCACATCCGATAGTACAAATGATCATAATATTTG
Organism: Sphaerogastrella javana; assembly: GCA_037040025.1. Classification (NCBI taxonomy): domain Eukaryota; kingdom Metazoa; phylum Arthropoda; class Insecta; order Diptera; family Drosophilidae; genus Sphaerogastrella; species Sphaerogastrella javana. The sequence continues at coordinate 7,017 of JBANCZ010004201.1, read as the reverse complement.
AATCTTAAGTAGCAAAATCCATAATAGTCTTAGTAGACTTAGGATTGGAGATAGGAGACTATATTCCCAATTTGTATATACCATATTTCCAAACAAATTTCTGTTACCATTACCAAATACAACTTGAACATATTTATAAATATTTTAAATTAAGCTATAGCTTAAAAAAAATTCTTTTAATAGATAATACCTTTCGTCTATATCAAATATTTAATATCTAAAAATGTAGATTTGATTAGTGTTATGTTATAGATGAGTTTAATACAATAATTCCGTCTTTGGAAATAATTAGTTAGAAATTTGACTAAATATTTTCAGAAAATGAAATAGAATATAAGAGTCTCTATATGGTATTATAACACCCAACACAAATAACTATTATACACGATTGCGCTCGAACTAACTACGTACTTTTAGCCGGTTTCTTGGCGGCGCAGATTCGACGTGATGCGACTTTCGTCGTTCCTGATAAACAGCAGAAGGCGCTTGAATAACAACTGAGTCTACCATATGAATACTATCGGTCAGATACATTCAACGGTTGTCGTCTTCATCGACAGCGTAATCGGAATCGTAATAGCACTTCGTGCTTAGGCTTCGTGTCCATGACGATGGAAAGTCGCTGCATACAATATGATGATGTGAGATTAGGCAGTTCTAAGGAAATAGCTTTGTATTCCAATCGGAATGTCTATTCAAGGATCGTAGCTAAACGTATTATAATATAAATAACTATAAAAGGAAGACTAATATTTATGATCCCTTTCTTAAACGTAATAAAGCAAAAACATCGCCGTATTGAATCATACTCAAATGCTACGTCTTTCTATAGGTCGTGCGCTCAATTCAACCTGACTGGAAGGCAGACGACGACCATCTGATTCAGCAATAACAGACAGAGGCACACACACACACAAATACACACTCAAACACACACACACACACACACACGCACGCACACTCAGGCATACAGTCACACACAAATGTATGCATCCACTCGACCACACCAAGCAAACAGCTGCCAGAGAAGTAAATATTGATTTTCCCTACGCCGCCTTCTGCTTGCCGGCTGTTCTCACTCGCGCTCTGGCGCCTAAAACAGCTGGTGGATCTCTCGCTCTCTATCATTCCCTCTCTTCCTCTTTATCTCTCTCTCTCTCTCTCTCTCTCTCTCTCTCTCTCTTTCTCTGTTCCAATATCTCTCTCTGTCACTCTCTTTGCTCTCTATGCGTCTGTGTATTCGTATCGCTCAGCTGTGCGACTAATCAACCGTAAGTGGAAATATTTGAAATTGAAAAGCTTTACCGCTCAACGGCTCAAATAATCCAACTATTTTTAAATATTCTAATAATATTCATATAAAATTATATATATAATATTTTTATAAAATAATGGAATGTAATATTTATATAACACAATGTGTAATTAGGTCTAGCCCTAGAAAGTCATCAAAACTAGTCGACATATTTACAGTTTCAATTTTATATGAAGAGATTATATCAAAACCGTAACTTAAACTTCATAAATGTTTTTATCATTATAAAAAACTCAATCTAAAATTGCGGAATGACTTAAGAGAGAGAGAGCAAAAAGAAGACAGCGGATTATAAAATTCACCTTGCTGTAACTTCTCTAAATATTATCGAAAAATAACCAAATTTTTATCGATAGTAGCTAAGATAATAGACTCTTAAATAATACCAAAAAATTTTGACCTGGCATCCAATTAGTCTTAAAAAGATAAAATTATTAACGATTACTAAAAAAACGACATGACTTTCTTTTCCACCCAATAATAACTCTTCTACTATATATAAACTCAGAAAAGGATATTACGTATAATCAAATGTGTGATTATAAATGAAAGGTAACTAGGAAACTGAAGGAGTGGATTGAAGAATTAAAGCCATATTTCTCAAGAAAGAGTTTAAGTTCCTATTCGAGAGAAGGAAATGATGGAATATATCTTGTAATAAAACAAAAATCATTTTAGAAGTTGGGGAATATAAACGAAAGATAGGAAATTGCATTAATTCCAATGATATTGAAATTTGTAATTGAAATTAAACGGACTATCGAATTAGCTGACTGTATAAAACTATAACTCTACAAAAATATAATTTGAGGATTGTTCAAAAACGACGTGACCATAATTAATTATGTGCCATATATTTAAATAAAAATAAAATATTTTATAATTATTAATTATTTTTCATGTTTGTTTGTAAATTCTGACATCGAAAATGAATTTACTATTTTGTTCGAATAATTTGTTAAATCTTACTTTTAATAAAATGTCAGATACTTTAATATTATTTAAAAAAAATTTAATTTATATATATTTTAATATATATTTTTAAACACAAAAAATGTTTTAGTTTAGAAAGTGAACTTACATTTCATTGGATCTTTTTCAGCTTTGTGTCGAGTTGTGGATTTAGTTTAAATTTTCCCTTTTTTAGTTTTTGCTATTATTTATATAATTTGCACTTTGGATGGACCAATTTGATAATATTGTGTTCAGCGATTAGTTGTTAAAGCTTTATAGTTTTTCATTTATTTATTTTTTTTTTAGTATTGTTTGCTTTTTGTAAAAGCGTTGCACAAAATGGACTTTGCTTTAAATTAATTTTAAAACTAAATACGTTTTATTTTAAATATTATTTCGATTTAGTTAATAATTTAAATGGCAAAAGCGGCTACAATTTGGCCAAAAGCACTAGCAAAAAATTCTTGTATTGTTTTTAAAATTGTAGTGTTTTATTAATTCTTATAACAATATTGTTTAGTTTTTCCAGATTGTGTTAATTGTTTTTAATTTTTTTAAATATTTTAGTATATATATTTATTGTGCTAATCAAGTAGATTTGTAATTAGGATTTTTTAAGCAATAGTTAGTGGACTTTTTAGGCGCTGCACGAACAGAATGTGTTTTTTTTTTAATGTTATTATTATTGTTGATTTTATTATTAATGTTGCTCTTGTTGATGATGTTGTTGTTTTTATTTTATACGCCAAGAAACATTTAGTTAGTTTTTGGTTAAAACCGAAATAAACTTTAGACGGATATTGATTTTTATTATTCTACTGTTGCTGCTGTTGCTGTTGGTGTTGTTGGTGTTGCTGTTGTTGCTGTTGTTGCTGTTGTTGCTGTCATCTGGTTAGCAGCCTGAACAAGTTTAAGACAAGGCTCTAAAGTTAAAACTGTCTGTCCGCTGTTACGGCTAGTGCAATTGTTTAATTGATTGATTGATTTCCACAACTTATTGAACTGCACACACACGCTCGTAAAGGTTTTTCAACAAATTCACATCCACAACTTTGGCAGTAGCACAAATTGGCCACGCTCTGACTTACTGACTTTCAACTGACAATCTTACTGCCTGGCTGACTGTCTGACTGACTGACTGACGGACTTTCTGGTTAACTGGCTGACGCTCTGTCTCAGTGGGGGCTCTGGTCTGGTCGCTGCTTGGCCGCATGACTGCAAAATCAACGGCGATGTCGTTGCCAGAGTGCGCAACATTTCCAAGTCACAACTACGTTGAAATGTTGTTGGTGTGATTGTTGCTGTTGCTGCTGTTACATCTATTTGCTGTTGCTGTTGCTGTTGCTGTTGGTGCTGCTACTCGTGGCCAGCATTTGTGGCACATTGGAAGCAACATGCGATGTTTTTTGACTCGCAAATTGAGCTCAAAACATGTGACTGCACATTAGCCGCTTCCAGTGGCGCAGGCGCTGCATCTATCACTGATTCCCAGTAACAGCAACAACAACACCTTGCTAACAGTACCTCCAACTGTCAACCGGACCCGACAGCTGGCCCGACTGTTAGCCGACAGCAGAGCCCAAAACGAACAGCTGTTTTGACCAAAAATCGTCTCTGTGCAATGAATGCCATCATCATGTGCCTCATCATGACGAATGGCCATAAAAGTTGCCGGTTTTCAAGCAGGCAAGCCCACTCCCAAAGAGAACACAATCAGTTCGGGGCAGAGAGGGAAGAAAGGGAAGAGAGGGAGGGTAATAGACATGCCATAGCAAAGTTAAGAAGATTGGAATCACAAAGCTAGTCAATCGGTATAAACTACTATACTATAAAATGCAGAAAATTCAATCAATGTTCAATCTTCAATATAAAATACATTTCCATCCATAAAACAAATTTTGTTCAAGATATTCATTTTATTATTCCCTTTGTACACAATTTGAAGTCTAATATACCATTTCAATTATAGAATGGAAATGAATCAAATATTAAAATATTAAATACTTTCGAATACTCTAATATTTAAACAATTCTTTGAATGATTATAATTAATTTTAGTTAACAAGGAGAAACGAAATATATCTTAAAAATTATAAATAAATTTAATTTAAATTATGTCTATCTTCAATTTATTATGAATACTTTATTAAGATGTTAACTTAAAACATATAAAACACTTCTAAATATATTAGGAATACATTTACAAAAATGAATCCTCAAATATTTCTTTAAATACAATAAAATCTTAACAATTAGTTGGTCTAATCGATATCAATATTTAATTGCAAATATATATATATTTGATTTAAGCTACCAACTCATAAGACAGCACTATGAATAAAGTACTGTGCATCAGTTTGAACAATGAATAACCACGCCCAGGACTAATCCAATCAAAGCCAAAACAATTCCGATTTTTGACAGTCGTTAAATTCTTGAGCATGCATAGGTATGATACAGTATGATTCCCATAGTTTTTACCATTATTTTTGTTTTCATGCATGTACATATGTATGTGTTTTGGTTTGAAGTATTTCCAATGTGCCACTCCCCATTTTGTGGGTAAAAGTCAACAACACCAACGAAGGGCAGTCGAAATACTTACAAATGCAGCGACAACACGCAGGCCTACCAATCAAACCAGCCCGACTTAACAGTTTAGGCATTCATATCATACACATTAGGGATAGGGAAAATGCCAGAAAAAAGAACAGACTAACCGGATCTAACAGAGTGAGAAAGAGAGAGAGAAAAAGAAAGAGAGAGAGAGAGAGAGAGAGAGAGTTGAAATTCATTTAATTATGACTTAACACGAAATGGCGTTGAATATTTTGCGGCGCCGGCTATGCAAGCCAAGAAAATGCCTTTACCCTTTAACATCCATCCGATCCAACACCCCTCTTTTCTCTCTAGGTCTTTCTTTCCCTCCGCCTAGTACGATTGTAGCAAATTTGAAAAGTTTTGCGACACGAACCACGAGCACACAACATGCCAAATATTGAAATGTAATAAATACTTTAACGCGACCCAAATACGAAAAAAGAAACTTGTGCAATAGAAAATTACTAAACTCAAATGCTTGACTATACCAACAGTTTCCCAATACTGTAAACCATAAATGTTCAAAATTTTATATTTAGAAGATAGCTTAAATTCGAAATACTCGAAATACTACTCTTCCATTGATCACGCTCATCAAGTTGTAGACATTCTTTAGGTATACAAAGAATTTCAAGTTCATCCTCCTTTTCGTTCATAAACTATTTTACACTTTTCTTTATACTTCTATTAATATTTAAACAATCATTAATAATTTCGAATACCATTTAAACTGCATCGAAATTCATTCTTTTAGTATTTAATCAAATCGACTACGCATACTATACTACCTTCTATGCTCTCCCCGAGATTTATAATATTGTTCGTAAATGTTGACAAGTCTCGTCATTGTGGAATTTATTGTTTATTAATGTTTTTATTTATATTACTAATGCAGTAAACACATTTGATGAAATATACTAGTTGAGGCTATCTATAGCTATTGAGCTAGCTACCGCACATAATAACATCCTGTATATCCTCTATGTATATTTAGGATATGGACAGGGTACTGAATTACCTCAAAGCACCCGGCCTCCGGCTAACGGCTCCTGACTCCCGCCCAGGCTACCTCCTGTCAACTTTCGACTAGGGCTTGCTAGCTGGAGCACCTGCATCGCGTGCGCAACACACTTACCCACACTCACATTGATACACTTCACACATACACACATACGCCTCCCCTTCAGGTGTATGCGTAGGTTGGATAGAGCCGGGTCTGAGCCAGCCGGTAACTTGCATTTTATTGTGGCTATAAAAATTGTTGAAAAGAGCCAACTAAAACGCTATGGAAAATTTATTAACGACGCCAGCCAAAAAGGAAGACAACTGCCCCATAAGACACCGTGTCTGTCTACCTATATAAGTATACTTGTGTGTTTGTGTGAGTCCCTGGCAGCACCTTGACTTATTCTATTGATTTTTCCCTTCTTTTTTACCTACCGCGTTGCCCTTTTTTCTTGCATAATTACGCTCATTATAATTATATTAAATCTGTGAACATTTTTTTGTCGCATTTTAATTATAACCGTCTTACGTTCTCTTTCTAGCACTCACGTCTTACTCTTTGCCACTCACTTTTCCTGACATTTTGCCGAGTATTTACATTTTACCACCCTCCACCCCCCTCCTGCAACGCCACCTGTCGACCTGTTCGTAGGCAGCAAAACTAATTACGTGGTATTAATTAGAAAGTCAGCTAAATGCTAATGATGCCCCTAAAATAGAGAAATAGAAATAGAAACACACACCGAAATAGCAATATTATATGTATATATTAAATAGATGAACAAAATTCCAATATTCCGAAACCCTATTTCATCTTGAATTTGGAATTATTTCTCTTATTTGTAAGCCTTCGATTGTATGAATATATTTATATGGGAGTTAGTTAAGTAAGTACTATATAGGAGTAAGCCTATAGAAGGAGATTACATAATGAGTCTGTTAAATAAATATGATCGAACATGCTTTGAAGTTTGATACTTCTACCTGAGCTAATTTTCAAGATCGCTTTATTTATATACGATTTTATATAGATATGTGTCTATAAAAACGATTACACAATGAATATACTTAACCCTCTCATGCCCGAAATACAATGTTGCGTATATGCAACAGCAGATAACCAAAGATATTTCGATTTGTGC
>JBANCZ010004200.1:0-10722 GCA_037040025.1 Sphaerogastrella javana | reverse complement strand
ATAATAATAAAAGTAATAATTATAAAAATTATAATATAATTATATTTATTATTAATTATGTATTAATTAATAAATATATAATAATATAATGATCTTATAATTTAATTAAAATAATTTTAAAATTCAAAGTTTAGTACATTATATAAATATATTATAATTGAAGTAAGAATTAAATCTTTATTATTGTATATAATAATTAATATCATCTAATAATTTAATTAAAGTAAAATAGTAATACAATTAAATTAAAGTAATACATTATAGTTTTAATTATATAATAATAAATATTTATAATAATAAAATATATTTAAATGAAAATAATATTATTTAATAAAAATAATATATTATTTAATATATATAATAATAATATATTTAATATTAATATTTAATATTATCCTTCCTTTAATTACCCTTTTTTTCGTTTCGTATATGACGTTCCCTTTCATTCGTTCGTTCGCTTATTTTTCGTTTACTTTTCTTTCATTTATCGCTTTTTTCACGCTTTCTCTCTTTTTCATATTCGCAAATATAATGTTCGATAAGTGGGCTAGTTATTTTCGATTATTTACAAGCATTTATTTTCCTTCTCACTTTAAAGCCATTCTCATGCCCTTATTTAAAAGTTTGTTTATATTTTTTTGTGGGAAATTAACAAATTGAGAGTTAGCCAGAAAATAAAAAATAGGTCTTTTCGAACAAGTATTGCTACGTGTTATTATTATCGTTATTATCGTAGGCGTATTATCAAAAGGCATTAACAAGTTCTTTCACTTTTACTTTGTGGTTGTGTTCTTTGTGGATCTTCGGGTCTCAATTTGTGTGGAACGCCGCAGGAATTGACAATTGCTTCAAGAAGTTTGTTATTTTCTTTTAAAGTGCAACACTAGACATACTAAAGTATTTGGCAAGGGGAGGGTGGGGGGTGGGGGTAGTGCTGATGTTAAAGGACAGGGTTTGATAGAGGCTTTGCGTTTAAATAAATTATGAGCTGCGGCGACAAGGTGTTAAGGGCCAAAAATTAGAACTCAAATACTCATGACCCCTGGGCCAAACAAACAGCCAAAGCAAATCGGCACGCGCCCATCAAATAAAGTTTACTTATGGTTCGACACCCGCACACCTCCCCACTTGAAAAGCAGCAAGGGGTTAGAACCCCCTACCCCATCGAAAAAAATATAAAAAAAATTTGACAGAAGTTCGCCTCGTTAGCTACAACCCTTGGGCCTGGTCTTTGGCCTTGCCTTTGCTTTTAGCTATTCTTGTTTTGTCTGCTAAGTGCTCTTCGCTCTTCCCTCGTCTCTCTCCTCTCTTCGTTCTTTCCTCTTTACTCTTGACGTGTTTTTCCCTTTATTTTGTATATCATTTTGTATTTTATTTCATTTTATTCTCCATGTATTTGAGCCGTTTGTTTGCCCTGTGTTCATCGTTTTGCTGTCTCGCGAAATTTGTCACGAATTCCGTGCGATTTTAATGGCACTTGAAAAGTCGTCGAGAGTTGAGTTTGGTTGAAGGCCCAGTAAGTGAGTGCCTGGACTCTGTTTAGCAGGCTCTTCGATACATTAGGGAAGTTCTTAGCATTTGACAATTTAAGTTGCCAAAAAAAAAACTGTGTAAAAACAAGAAAATTATAAAGAAAACAAAAAATACAGTCGCATATCAAATCCCCTGAGTTGCTTTAGTGACTCTCTCAATCTGCCCAATTTCGAAAATCGTCCAGAAATCTTTTTGCCAAATCAGCGCAAAATAATTTAATAGCATTAAATTTGAGCTATAAGCAACAACAACAACAATAATAGTACCAACAATAAGAGACAAGTGAAGAAACTGTGGAGAAATGCCAAAATAAATGCGAACAAAATCTTTGAATGATAATGCGCACAAGTGGAAAATTGCATTTCCTTGTAAATTTTCCCATACTGCTGCCCAGCTGCTGTTGCTGCTGCTGCTCTTTTCGCCTTTTGCATTTTCCTTGGGCTTTTCTTTTCGTTGTGTTTGTTAAAGATAAATTGAGAAACAACGAGTCGAAATGAAAAGTGAAACAAAAGCAAAATATTGGCACTTACTGAAGCAGACATAAATAAAATAGTGGGAAACAAATTAAGGCAAATTACTATATAAAATTAATAAAACAAATATGTAATAACACTAATAAAAACAGTTTCAAATTTATAAAAAAATATATAAAATACATTAAAAACCAAAACAAACTATAGTCTCTCATTGAGGCAGGGATACTTTAAATAAAGGAAAACAATTTAAGGAATATTTAAACCTAAAATTAATAAACAAAATAATAATAATAATTAATTAATATTCAAACAAATATGTAATTGAATTAATAATATACTAAGTTTGGATTTATATATATATATAATTATATATATATTATATTTAAAACCAAAGCAAACTATAGGCACTCAGTGATTCAGGCATAAATTAAACACTGGAAAACAAATTTAAGCAAAATTAAATTTATATTATTTATTTAATATATATGTAGTAAAAATGACATACATAATTTGTATTGACGAATATATATTCATATAATTTTTGTTGAATATTTTTCTTTGAATATTATTCAATCGATTGAATCAGTTGCTGTCAGTCACATGTGAATATTCTCTCATTTGAATTGAATGCATAAACTGAACTAGACTCCCTTTTTCTCTCTCTATCTCTCACTCTCTCTCTCTCTCTCTCCTTCTCTCTCTCTCTGTGAGTTCATTTGGCCTGCAGCTGTTAACTGGCGCTCGGCATGCTCTACATGCAAATTACATACGCTTATAACTCTAATTTCTAATTAATTATGCTATAAACGCGCGCGATTCTTGTGGTCACTGCCAGCGTTTGCCACTACATGCAAATATTTCAATAATTGCATTACTTTACATATACACACACACACACACATACACACAAATATAGATCTGTGTGTGTGTAAGTGCACCCACGCTTTGTTCGACTGTGAATAGCAGCAGGTGTATTTTATTTTTATGGCTCAACTCTTTTGTTGGAATTTTTGCAAGAAATTCGCATAAGTTGCAGCTGCTAGAAAATGCACTAAGGAAAACCGAAACGCAAGGCAATAGCTATAATACAGTGGAACGAAGGTTATTTTATTTGTTAAAAAATAAACATTAAAATACAAAATGTTAAAAAAATAAAAAATATATACTCTACATATTGCTCAAAGCATGAAAAGTCTCTAATATTATTTAGTATTTGAGAACTAAACTAAATATATTAAATAATTATAATATTTCAACTCAAATAAATTAAATAAATAAATAATAAATAAATTAAATATGTACTATATAATAATATAATAAAACTTAATATATCATATTTATATTAATAACAAATTTAAATATAATAAATTATTATAATATTTTATGTAAAATAAAATAAATAAATAAAAAATTTAAATATAAAATATTTCATATTTCATATTTAGAACAAAATTAAATATAGAAATAATTATAATAATTAAAGTCAAATAAGTATGTTAATAATATGCACCACTGTGCTTTTACTTTGTTTAAATACAACAACAAAAAATTCTAATGCATTTGTTTTTATTTTTATTATGATTTTTTTTTTTTTGGTTTTGGTCTTGCCAAGGAATTATGCTTGCATATTTCCTTTGCTTCCTTCTTTCTGTTTTTATTTTGTTTTTCTTTTCTTTTTGCTTTTTTTTTTGTGTTCGTCTTTGTGTGTGTAATATTTCAACTAATGAGCTGCAATTTGTTGCAAATGGCAGTCGCTGTTGAAATGTTGCATGTGTCGCCGTGTCGTTGCCATGAAAACGTTGCATTAAAGTTGCTCATACGCCATGTCTTGCCCTCTATACAAGAACATTAAAGATGTACAAGAACTGTGAAAGAATTCAGCACAAGGCGGTCGAGCATAAGAAAGTCATCAAATAGTTTACGTGGCATATGCGCGACAGCCATATCTATTGATGGACAACTGAAGACAGCAGGAGCAGACAGAGGCATAGGACACAGGACGAACTCTGGCCAGGAATGGAGGCTGTGTTGCAAAAGTTCAAGCAAAGACAACAAACAGCCGCAGCCGCAAGAGCAAACAAACAACAACAAGAAGAGCAAAAAGTGTAAAAGTTTTGCTGCCAAATGAAGCAGGCCAGGCCAAGACTTGGCTACTGTTGCTGCTTCTGCCAAGTCAAAGCCATGACTCGTCATGTCCTGCACAGAGAGAAAGGGGACATTGGACATGGGGATGGCTTGATCGATGCGAGTGGCTAGCGCTTTTGGGCAGTAGCCATTATTAGCGAACGATTTTACTATTTTCTCAATACTCTATGCTTCGTTTTCGTGTTTTTCTTTTTTTTTTTTTTGCATATTTTTTTTTGTGTTTTGATATTTTTGGCCCGCAAAACTTGGTCCTGGGCAGCAAAAAACCCGTTAACAGTTAAGTGGATAAGCCAAATTATGAGTTTCGAATTTAACTTTGTCACTTTTTTGTCCTCTGCCCTTGTCTCTTGTTCCTCTCCTGCTCCCTCTCATCTCTCTCTCTCTCTCTCTGTCTCGCTCGCTCTGTTGGCCGTGCTTTGAGCTTGTTCTTGCTGTCTCTTTCGAACAGTAGCTGCTGCTCTTTCGCTCTTACTGCCCGCCACTTGGCACATTTAAGTGGATTTGTTTTGCTTTATTGGTTGCCTCGTAGTTCGTTCAGTTCCTCAGCTCGGCTCAGTTCCCCCCTTCTTGTTGATGTTGTCTGGCAACGCCACTGACATTTTTAGGCTAAAAGTTTTTAATTTCGTTGTTATTGTTGTTGTTTTTGCTGTATAAATATACAAGGTTTTCCACAGAATATTTTTTTTAGATCCATTGGTTGCAAAATACTTTTCATTAATGTTGTTTTTGGCACGCTGGACGTTAGTTTACACTGTGCTGCAAAATTGAGAGAGCAATTACAATTATATAAATGTAATTGTAGAAATAAATGAAATTATGGCAAATCTATATAAATTATATAACTTTTTTTAATTAATAAATAATTTATAATATATAAAAGAATTTTATTCGTTATATTTTTTAAAAAGTCACTGACCTATTGACCTCTTCTGTATATTTGGAATATTGAATATCTATATAAATTTCACGACTTTTTAAATAAATGAATTATTTTTTTTTGTACATTTTTTTAAATAGTCAGGGACTTATTCTTTCATTCTGTATATGTTAATTAATAATATATGAAAGTAGTTTTTTCGTAATATTTTTCAAAAAGTCATAGTTTTATTTCTGTATATTTTAAATATGGGATCTTTATAAATTATATGACTTTTTTAATAAAATAAAATAATTATACAGTATCTTTAATAATATATTCTCTCCTTAGTCTTAAAATATCGTTTTAAAAATATTCATCCTATATATTTCTTTTTCTTTTGATAAATTGTTAACTAAAATATGTTAACACAATGCAGCGAAAAAACCACGATTTTGTTGTCTAGTGTTGTTTTTTGATGCCAAAAATCCTTGAGCCTCTTAAGCAAATTTGTGGCTCACTCGCACCTCCTTCTCTGCTCCTTCTCTCTTACTATATATCTCCCTCGTCTCTTTCTCTTTCCCACACTTTAGTTATCTCTCGCTTTCACTGTCTTTCCCTTCCTTTCCCAATTATTTTTGTTGCACTCATTAAAAGCTTTGAGTCCAAGACGAATACTTTTGCGAACTCATTCATTCGACTTATAGCTCCAATTAGCATTAAGTGGCCAAACCCTTTGAAAGGACAACGATTAGCGAGGAAATTTTCGAACATTTCTTTCTATTTTCGCTTTCTCCAACACATACTTAGTGCTGCTGTTTAAAGGCATAGATCAGCTGAAATTGTTGTTGGCTTTAGATGTGGCGGGTCACGTGCCACACCGAGTACGCTGGAATTGGTAGCCGCAAATCTAAACCGAATAACGAGAAATGAGTTGAAAGCGTTGCGTCTGGACAGAAGGGACAGATGGACCACAAATGGAGACTGTGAGACGGAACCACAAATGAATGCAAGCTGATGATGATGCCCTTGTCCTCGATGCTGGGGCAACTGGTGTTGATGCTGTTGCAAGCGCGTCAGCTCATTTGCATATTTGCCAATTTTACAACAAAAGAAAATGCAACGTGTGTAGCCTTCAAGTGGCAAAGTTCCGGCTGCTCCTGGTCCAGCTCCTGCCCCTTTTACTCTAACTCCAAAAGTGACTGTTCCAAATGCTGTTTCTGGTGCTGTTCCTCCTCCTGTTCCTGCTCCTGCGACTATTCCTGCTGGTTCTGTTTGGCTGCTTATGTATGCGGCACGAGTTTTGCCCGTGCAACGACCTCAGCTCACAGTTGCCCCCATTTGTTGCGGCCTGCGGTCAACGCTGCGTATTCATAATCAGTCAATAGACACACAGCCACAAAGTGAGAGAGAGCAAGAGAGAGAGAGAGAAAGAGTTAGAGAGGGGGATCGAGAGAGAAAGGAAGACCGACCTCTACAATTGTCCAAGTGGATTTGTTTTCTGTTCCTGTGTCATCTTCTGTTTCAGTTTCTTGCTTTCAATTCATTTTCCTATTACTTTTACTGACGAATTTTTCGTTTGCGCTTTGAAATCTCGCTCTGCTGGTTACGCTTTATTACTTCTGTTCGACCAATGATAGAGATAGACAGAGACAGAGAGAGAGGAAGAGAGAAAAGGATATTTGGCAAACTGTGGAAACTATTAGATATGCACTGTGCGTACCTAAAAACTGTCTATGCCCTGTATAGTACTTTTAAGAGTGGAGTATGCTCAATGCATATGACAAATTATGGGAGCAAAAATAAATCACTATGGAGCTCTTGGAATAATATGAATGTATAGATTTTCTTATGGAAGTTAAACATGAAATTAATACTATTCAAAGAAAATATATATTACCATCGGAAATAATAAATTTCACTAAGAATATGATTAATTAAATGAGGTTTTTTTTTCGAAGAAATTACAACTTTTCAAGTTCAAAGACACAGCCAAAAAAAATTAAGAATTATGGTTTCCATTGCATCAAACATTCTAGTATGTATACCATATTTGTCGGTTACAATCGACTGTTCGCTCTGTACCTTTGCGTTTTTTTCCCCTTCTGACAACTCTCGCCTGATTTAATGCATTTTCGCTTTGCGGTCTCTTTTCGGCCATCTTCTGTCTGTTTGTTTTCGGGCCGCAAATGTAAACTTTAATAAGAAATTGCAAGCGTTTTTCTTAGCTCAAGCACCTGGAGAGCAGCTGCAGTTGAAGGCAGAAGGGGCAAAGGGTAGAGGTCAGAGGGCAGAGAGTAAAGGCCAAATAGCGGCTGGTTGGTGGGGTTGGTTGTCTTGGTAAGACATGAATGCAGTTTCACATGCAACGCCAGCAGAAAACTTGGTGATAAAATTTAACGACACCCAAATGTTGCAGTCAGCGAAAGTCGCTTTTTAAATTTTTTAGCATTTAATTTTGAGCTTTGCCTGGCATCTCCAATGTTTTGTTATTGTTGCTCTTTTTATTTTTTGTTGCTTTTGATTTAAATATGCAATTTTTAATAGTCATAAAACTGCCGGCTTGCCCTTATGCTCTGGGAGAATTGAATCCGCATTCGTAGCCGCATTCGAAACTATTCCATACACAGTCACAAATTTATAAAATCAAAAAAAAAAAAAAAAAACAAAAACAGAGGAATACAGCTAAAAAACTTGCCTGGGTGCAAAAGCTGGGTGAAAGACAAAAATAACTACATTATTTATTTATGCAATATCTGAGCAGAGACTATACGTAAAAAGGAATACTCCTTCAGTTGCTTCTTCCAGTTGCTTCGGTTTTATATTTTTCCTGCTTATTTTTGCCACTTTTATTTAAGCTCTAAATGCTGCAACATTTTGTTTACGGCCGTCCATGGCGCAAGGCTCCTTTAGCACTTGCTGCCATCTCCTGGATCCTTGGCTCCTTGCTTTCAATTGCTTCTCGTTTGCTTCGTTTCGTTTCGTATCGCTCTAGCAAATGCTAATTTGTTTCTCATAAGATCTGTGAGTTTATGCAATACTATGGCTATTTTTGCATAGCATAACAATTTTCAAATTGCTGTTGAATTTATGACGATTTTTTTTTATTTTTAACAGAAATTAATCAGAAATTTCTATATGATTTATGTATGTATAAAAGAGGATAGTCGCTTTTGTACCTATCATTTAATTTTATTTTGATTGGTTAAGAAATTATAAAGATGTTGTGATTGGAAGAAAGACAGGATACCGATTGGCATGTATGATTTATTTTCCATTATTTCCTATGTTTGAAAATCAAATTACTATGCTTTTAAGCCATTGTTAGAAGTGTAAATTAATACAATTATTTTTGAATTTTATGGAAATTTTTAAAAAACTATCTACCATTTCGATAACTGTAATAAACCCTTGAAAATCATATGTCTACTATCAGTCGATAGTTGAAACGTTCAAGACCTTTTGCCAGTTTTCAAGCACGCTGTCCAAATACTTAAACATCCTGGTATTTATTTTAGCGTTTTTACAGCTAAAACGTAAGCCAGCCAAGGCGTGCATTGAGCACGTTTAGCGTGTTTATTTAACATTAAGTATTTGGCTCTCCGACTACAAATGCAATCGCTGGCTTCCAATCTGAGCAAGTGGAGCATTTGAGCGTCTGCTGTTTGCTGGAAATAAACATACATGCTATGCTAGTATTAGTATATACTAACTTTATGTTATCTCAATATTAGAATTAATCATTTTGCACTGATTTTGGCATTTAAATATTTATTATATTAATGTTATTATACGGATTTGATATCAGTATATTATATGAAGTAGTAGTTTTACCGTATATATAATTCGAGTTTTGTTAATATTAATGTTCAAACTAAGCGCGCTATAGTGCATGTAGTTTAGAGCTTTTTAGTTGAAAGCTTTTCGAATGCATGCATAACTAAAGCTCACGGTCATAACTGCAGCTAATGCTTCGAATATAATATTATGTAAGGAAATTTATAAGAATTTTTTATGGAACAATATTAATAAATGTAAATAATACTAAAATTATTACAATTTTTTTTTTAAACTTTTTTATATTTTTTTTTGGTGCTAAAACAAATTAAATATGGGCAAATACTTGCATGCGACAAGTCAATTAAAAGTTTCTACAGCTTGCAAGCACGTGAGGGGCACACACACACACACATAGATAACATAACACACTGAGTAGCAACTGTTATAAAGGCAGGGGCAATAAAAATTACAAAAATAACAACAAGAAGAAAAAGAATATGAAGAACAATTGCAAGAATAAGAAAAATATTAAACAACAACAAAAACAGTGAGCCGTAACTACGGCAAAGGCAAAGAAGACGATCAAAAGAAACAAGTCAGAGAGGAAGGAAGACAGTGTGAGAGCAAGAACGGGGGAGAGTGATAATGTGAGAGCGAGCGACAGTGTGTGTCAGAGAGAGGTGGAGCGACAGTGTGAAAAGGAGGTAGAGCGACTGTGTGTGTGAGAGAGATAGCGGCCGTTTGAAAGTGTTGGCATATGTGAGAGGAGACAGTATATTAGAGAGAGAGAGAGAGAGATAACGACAGTAGTTGAAAAGAGGCTACATCGCGTGAAAGAGAAAGAGAGAGAGAGAGTGACACAGCGACAGTGTAACAGTGAGAGAGTGGGTGATAGTGTGTGATAGTGTGAGAGTGCGTGGGTGATCCATTGCTGGAATGCAGTGGGAGAGGGAGAGCATGAAAGCGTTGCAGCAGCAAAGCCAGAGAGCTTTTGCTTTTGCTTTTGCTTTTGATCATTGAGAGCGCAGGAATTTACCGCTTTGTTATACCCTAAGCAGATATTGCATTAGCTAAATGCTATTTTATTAATATAATATTATCATATCATCATATTAATGATAGTTCTTCTTGAATATATTCCTTAATGCATATATAATAATATAAGAAAAAGTGGCTGACTAACAAAATAATGTAGTATGCTAATGATTCCAGTTAGAATATGTTATGGTATATATAATAATTCTTTAAAATATTCTGTAATATGAAATAATATTAAATATTTTTTTATATTAGCAATTATTATATTAGTTCATTATTTTATTATATAAAAATGTAAACAGATTTACATTTATAAAGTGCTTAAGTCATATAAAGCACGCATTTTTGAAAATGGCAAATTACAGGGTATTTTTAAGTCAACTTTTGAACAGCAGCCTTGTAAGCTTTGCTTTCATTTACTGCATTATTTTTGCATTTTTGGAGGTGCTATGTTCTGCTTGGCCTTTGCTGCATTTTTAATTTAAATGTTAATCGAGCTGCACTTGCTGTAGTTGTAGTTGTAGTTGTTTTAGTTGTAGTTGTTTTAGTCGTAGTTGTTGTTGTTGTTGTATTTGCTGCTGCCTTGACATGTGTTAAAAATGTTGAAGTGTGAACTGGCATATTTTTAATAATTTCCAGCATCATTTGCATATGACGCCAGCAGCTTTGGCGCCAGGCATTTTTAAATGCCGCAAAATGTTAAAGTAAGTCAAACTAAACACACACACAAACACTCACTAACACTCACACACGCACACAAACAAATATGATCACAAATGCAAACACACACATACTATATGTGATATACATGTGTGTGCTCATTGAGTGAGTGACCCGTTCTTTGTGTGTGTGTGTGTGTGTGTGTGTGTGTGAGTGTGTTTGTGAGTGTTTGCT
>JBANCZ010004199.1:0-10726 GCA_037040025.1 Sphaerogastrella javana | reverse complement strand
GATTTGCTATTTGTTGAATTCTTGAATAGGTGTGATTACTATAATTCTGATCAGAGATATATATATATATATATCGATAAACGATAATAATCATGTTATTGATATTAACTACTAGCTAACGTTACGTAGTTGATGTAAACTTTTGCATCTGAATGAAACTAGCTGATGAAAATTAGCTATGAAAAGTTTTCTATTACTGAATGAAAACACTATAATCGGTCTCGATTCTTTTCTGTTGGATATTGTATGTACAATAAATTCGTATTAGATTTACATATTTATTGTATAATATTTTTGTCTGTTGTCTGTCTGTTCGGTTGTGTCTGTCTAGAACGGTTTCATGTATACTATATATATATATATCATAAAGGTGTATTGGATTAGGTATTGTATGTAGTGTTAGTTCCATTTGCGGAGAAACCACACACAACTAGGTTCAACTATGGTACTTATAAGGCAGCTGTTGAAAGCAAAATGGGTTTTTTGTTCAACTGGCTGTTTATAAGACAATTTTCAGATGAACAACTCACTGTGCGTAGTATATATATATAATCATATATACTTATCAATATTTCCATACATCAACTAGAGTTCTACTTTATTATTATAAACACTGTAAATTACTCAAACATATTGAAATATATATGTATGTGTGTTCTCATTTACCAAAGGTATATATAGTTCTTCGAATACCCATTTTAAATGATATCTATACTTCATAGTAATCCTCTCGATTCAAAACGTTTCCATAACGTTTCACAAAGCTGTACAAATTGTTCTATCACTTTCTGTACATACAGCTATATATGATACCTATATATGTATATATATTGTAGAAGATCGGGTCGATAATTGCTGCATTACATATTTTGTTAGGGTACACATATTAACAGCTTAAAGGCTAAACATTTACAAAAAAACACACGAAAAATTTGACATTTGATTTCATACTACATATTATTATTGGTATTATTATTATTAATAGTGTTAGTATTAATTTAGTATTAGTATTATTATATGCTGGTGAAGCCGTACGGATGCGTATACGTTGTCGAAAATTCAAAACCAAACCAACCATTTTTAAGTATAGCATAATTGTTTTCAGAGCTCTGGTAAACAATTTTGTTATTCTCAAAACTGGTTGGTTTTAGAATTTTACACGTAACGCACCGCGTGCAGCGAGCACACACTACTGTAGCATTCAACTGTATTGCACTTAACTTGGCCTAAGACATAAAGGTCTACATCATTTGCATCTACAACTACACCATCGTCTTCATTGTCATCTTCTCCTCAACATCTTCATCTTCATCTTCATCTTCATCTTCTGCTATGTACTTTGAATCGCACTTATTGGTGTCTAGAACTAAATTTTTTGATTCGCCTAGGAATCGTTGTGTTTACTTGTGGTAATTGTGTGTACTTTGTGAACACCCCTAATGCAAACTGTTCGCTTCTGTTCTGTTAAGGCTATGTTAATTAACATGGCAGTGGGGCATAGTTTAGTCAAACATTTCGTTGTTGTTTTGTGAGCGTGTGTGTGTGTGTGTGTGTGTGTGTGTGTGTGTGTGAGTACTGAGTGTATTCTAAGTTGTAGCGCACACAACAGTCGGCCAGGCCGTAACTGCTGCCACACATTCTTATGCCCTTTACATAGCAGATGATATCTGCTGCGCCTGCTGATATTGCTGCTGCTGTTGCTGCGGCTGCATTTGCTGCTGTTGTTGCTGTTGCTGTGGCTGTAGCTGCTGCTGCTGCGGTGGTGGCTGTTGCAGAGCCATTTGCTGCTGCTGTGCTGGCATCAGTTGTTGCTGCTGCTGTGGCAATTGCTGCAACTGCACCTGCTGCTGTGCTGCAACGGCTGCAGCTGCATTCTGCTGCGTGGTGGCTTCCGTTGTCTTCAGGAAATATGTTATCAAGTCAATGGGCAGCGGGAATACAATCGTCGAGTTCTTCTCCGCGGATATGGTATTTAGTGTCTACATAAGAATACGTATATATATATATATAGAAATTGCAGTCGGTTGGGGTCATTGACCTCCGGCAAACTTACCTGCAAATAGCGCAGCTGCAGTGCGGCCGGCGAATCGCCAATTACCTCGGATGCCTCGCGCAATGCTCGGGATGCCTTCTGCTCACCTTCGGCGGCAATGACTTTGGCGCGTGCCTCACGAGCTGCCTCTGCCTCGGCGGCCATGGCACGTTGCAATTGCACAGGGAGACGCACGTCTTTGCTGTATATTTTTTTTCGCATTTTTTTTTTTTTTTTTTTTGTAGTTACCAAAAGAACTTACATTAGCACATTTTTGCTGTGTTTGAAAAATGTTTGTAGTAATAGCTGTAAACTCATTTAGCAAATTGTTGTACCAATTCGAAGCTATACTTTTGGGTCTAAACTTTCCAAACGAATTCACACTCAGGAAATCAACAAACTGGGCCAGAATGTTTTATCATTGTTAAATGAAACGCATTTAGAGCTTAGGCTAATAGCTAATGGCCATTAAACCTCATTAAGTGGCACCCTGCCTGAGCACATTATTTGCAGACAAATTCACTTGATTGATATGACTCATTGTCATTAGACGAATGCCTAAATTATTTATTCGAATAGCTCAAAATTCTCAAGTGGCTGCCAATTTGAATGCAAACATTAGCGTAAACATTTCAAGAGATGGAAATATATTTTTTTTAATGGCTTATATTAAGCAAATAAGTCTATAGCAAATTATGGCGATTACTTTACGGACAAACAATGTAGAGTGAGCTTAAAATATAGCTTTGCCTAAAATTCAGTTAAATTGCCTTGGATTTAAAAATTTCACTATATTTTCTTAGAAATCTATAGCCACACATTTAGCCCACTATATTTTTCTATAAATGTCTATAGTATATCCCATATCTATATGTTTTATTGAAGCATAAAAAACCTCTCCAACTATTTATGAAAGCCACTTTTCGTAATGAAGTTGTTCCATCTGTAGTTTTTGTGTGCCTTTGTTGCTGTCATACAATTCGTATTAACCACAACATTTGCGGCATAAAATGTTGACCATATTTTATTGGCCATGACAAAAAATGTTATCGGCTGATTAATTTCATAAAAATATTTTGGCCCAAAGGGACAACACACACAAAACATACAACACAGAGTGTAGCCTGTAAGACTGTCATAAAAATGAAACAATTTTCATAGACACCAACGCAGGAAAAATTACAAAAGGACGTAGGTCAATAGCCACACGCCTAAGCCACAACAACAACAACAATAACATAAACAAACGAATAGACAATAATAACAACAACAACAGCAAAAAATCAACAACACCATTGGATAAAACAGCAAAATGTAACAACAATCAACGCGTCAAGTTGTTGGCCATTCCAGCTGCTGTGACATGACCACGAATGTTGCCATTGTTGTTCATGTTGTTATGGTACATAGAGGGGGGAAGGGGGTGGGAAATTGGATTGGAAAAATGTTACTTAGCTTGGAAAATTTCGACAAATTCAACATAATTTCTTATTTATACTCTACAGCTATCGATCGTAAAAGAAATAGTTTGAAAGATTGTGCTTCAGAATAAAGAAATATCATTATCGATGTTATAATGATTGAAGCTATTAGTTTTCGTCTAAGAGTGAAGTAGTTCTATTCTAGGAACCAATATAAATATTTCTATGATTATTATAGAAAAATTTAAACGATATACTCTGAAGGTAATCAAAATTCAACATGATTTCCAATTTATAATCTATTGCTATCTAAAGTGTAAAAATTATTTTGAAGATTTGTGTTTTAGAGAGAAGAAATGTTATTATCAATAATAATTTAAGGTAACACTATATTATATTGAATTATATACTCTCAAGATCATCAAAATGATATTGTTTTTAATAGCCTCTATGTAATTTCTTTATATTAGAGATGATGAAGAAAGTGTATATAGCTTTCGATGCATCAAATCAGAAGCTGTGAGCGCTTGTATCTCTCTTGTAGAATTTGTTGCTGTAGTTTTTGTTGTTGTTTTGGCCATGTATTTGACAAGCTGTCAGAGTTGCAGGGCCTGACAGGAGCAGCTGAAGCTGCCAGCGTATACATTCAACATCTGTGTATGTGTGTGTGTGTGTGTTTGTGTTTGTGTTTGTGTGTGTGTTGTCCCAGCGCGGCTAATAATAAATTACAGCTGCAAAACGCAACAGCAACACTGACAGCAGACAAAGGCCAGTTGCTTCTGGCCAAGTTGCTGGTAATAAAATGGAGCCAACATATGACCGAAACACTCCCGCAACCTCAACCCCAAACCTGCTCCCCATCCCCATCCAAAAACAACATGCCCTGCAATGCCTATGCTGCTGTGCTTGAACATAATGGCAGCAGCGTCATCAGCACCTACATTTATTTTGACATAGAAACCTCTATGAGCTATGTGTTAAGGTGTAGGTGTATAATTTATGTATGTGTGAGTGTGTGTGTGTGTGTATCTGTGTGTGTTTGGGCGTGTGTATCTGTATGTGTTCATGTGTATCTGTATGTGGTTTTTGTGGTAGAAAAGTTGCACTACTTACATTTCAACACGTTCAACTTTGATGCCCCAGGCATCGGTGGCTTCGTCTAGCTGAACCTGTTTATGATTTGGCCCACATTATGTTGGCAGGTGTACGTATATGTATGTAACAGTGTGTGTGTGTGTGTATGTGTGAGATTGTTTGAGTTTGTGTGTGTTAGAAATAGCAGTAAAAACACATTAGTTTTTGTTTACACACGTTTTTCATGTTGTTAACTGTGTGATGGCTTTTTGCCTTTCACATTTCACATTGTTTTGTGGGTCGTTGCAGCATCCTTGAAACGCTAAACTGCAAGAAAAAAAAACTCAAAAAAAAAAAAAAAACTTGCAAAAAAATGAGGCAAAAGGAGCAGCTTGAAAAAGAAAATGCAGCACTTGCTGGCGTCTAACGGCAGAAGCAATCGCTTTATTTTCTTCATTTTTTTTTTGCATTCTTTCTTTCTGGTTGGCATTCCGAACATGTTCGACGTGGCAGCTGGAAACATGAGTTGGAGCTGAGCTAAGCTAAACTGAGCTGAGCTGAGCTGAGAAGAGAGCTTCAGGGGGTGTTCTGTGTGCTGCACTGTGCTGATTTTGAACTATTTTTCATATGAACATAAAACTAAATAAATAAAGAGTTGCAACATGGAGTTTTCGTTACGAAATTTGGGTTAAGCCCGACAGCGCAGCCAGAGTTGATATTAATGCGAAAACTGTCAGAGAGCCAGAAGTGCCAGAGTAGATTCTTTGAATTTTTTTTTTTTTATAGCATCTGCTAATTTGCAATTAATATGTGCACAAGGGAAACTTTAAAAGCTGCTATTAAAGTTAGTGCATAATTAGCAGCAGTTGTAGCTCGGATTACAAGTGCCTGAATGTCGGCACAGACACACATAAGTCAATTACAGAAATTGCACCGTTGACTAAGAGGTTAGACTGTATGGTTCATCCTCTTCTTCTCGTTTTCTCTTCTTCTCGTTTTTATTTTTTTTTTCTTCTTCAGTTTGTTCTTTGTCGTTTTATTTGGTTTCGTTCGTTTGTTCGTGTTACTCACCTGCATTGTGCCGGAAATCGTCATACGCTCGCTGAGTATCTCATGCAAATGCCGAGTTCCCATTGTGTTTCGTAGAGTAGTCTGTGCCAGTAGTCTGGTCGAATGGTGTGCATTCTCCACGTTCGCTATAGAGACGGTGGCATTTGATACGCGATAGTAAACCACTGCATCCACCGAAACCGTAACGCTATCCTTTGTCAGAACCTACAAGATGCAGTGGATGGTTTTTTTTTCTCTATTTTTTGTTTCTTTTCTTAACGTTTTGTATATTTTTTTTTTTTGTGTTTTTATTATTATTATTATATATATATATTTCTTTTTTGTTGTTGGTCTGCTACTACTATTGTTGCTTTCTCTATTTTACATTTATTATGCTTGTTATTGTGGGGCTACCAGACACAAACAAACAAACAAAACACACACAGAGACAGACACGTTCATATATATATATATATATAGAGAGAGAGAAAGATAGATTTACATATGTAGATGCTTGGGCTATTTGCTCTTGGATAAGCTGCTGTAAATGTATCTCTAAAATGTATCTCAAGCTAGTGCAACTAAATATGAATATTTTAGTGGCAGTTGCTACTGCTACTGCTGCACTTTTGCACTTCGAGTGGCATAATGCGAATTGCACTTGACTCGGCGAACTCGAACATCTTTGGTGGATCTTCCTCCTATTCGTGCTCTTGCTCCTTGCTCTAGGTCTTGGTCTCCTTTGCTTGTACTTGGTCTTTGCTTTATTAGAACTAAGTGCTGGGTGCAAACGTTGACGCCATAGACAGAGACAGAGACAGAGACATTGGTGAGCAAAAGAGCGAGACCGAGACAAGGATACAGACATAGACAGAGACAGCGAGACAACGTTATCGTTGCTTTTATTTTGATTATGGCTTAGAGCCATACGTGTTCTGTGCATGTGTGCGTACGTGGTGTGTTTCAGTGTGTGTGTGTGTGTTGCCATTTTGCATTGTTTTCGCAAAAGTTTCCTTTTTGCATATTTTTGTTGTTGATTTTTTAAGATTTTTTTTTTTTATTTTTTTTTTTTGGATGGGACTTGTGCTTAAGTCAAGCGCTTTATGTACATAGAGCGAAATTGTGATACAGTTTACATTGTGCAGCGAAATTTTTGCATTTTGTTGCTCTTTGTGTGTGTGTTGATTTTTGCTTGTGGCACGTAGCTCGGCAGATTTGTCGCTATATTTTTGTTTTTATTTTTATTTTGTTGTTGGCGATAGATAAAGAGTTAGAGCGATAGATAGAGAGAGAGATAATGTGAGCGTATGAATAGCTCGATTGCGATTACTATACATGGAGCAAACTCAAGAGCTTCTTGAAGTTACAGTGTATAAATTGAGCATTGAATGAATGAATTCTTAATTTATTATATACAATAATTGGAGCCAAAACGAAACGAAGCCAAAAAGAAAAAACTGATTAAATCTAAATGAAAAATTGTAAGAGATATGTCGAAAATGTGAAAATGAGAAAAATGATTTAAATTGTTTTGTTTGAAATGTTCTAAGTGAATCGTTACCAAGAGAGAGAGAGAGAGCGAGAGAGAGAGAGTGAAAAGAGTGAAAGAGATCGATATCTAAGCTGAGAGAGGTCAAAACGCGTGGGCGCTTAAGCCGGGGCAATGTTTGCATTTTTATTGTGAAACTTGGCCCATACAATTGTTTGCACTTTTTACCCAAATGCTGCTGCTGCTACTGCTGCCACTGCTGCTGCTGTCAGTTTGCTTGCCCAAAAATCAAATTCTAACATTTTTATGCCCGTAACCCAAAAGGCCAGTGAAACCAGCAGCAGAAGCAAAAACTTTGCTCGTTTGACCCAAAAAATAAAGCGCTTCAACTATTTGCACAAAAGCGCAGCAGGCGAAAAAGTTTCGTTTATTTTCTTCTTTTCTTTTATTTTATTTTCGTTTTTTTTTTTTTTTGGTTTTTTACGAGCTGCCTGTGCCGTGTCCGGGCCATGTCTAGACCGCTTTTTTATGGCACTCCCAGGCGCTGGTGTCAATGTTGTTTAGTGTCGCTTGTGTGCTTGATGCTAATGCCTGATGATGCTGTTTCAGCATTTGCTCGCTTTCGGTTCTTTGCGTTTAGTTTTACAGTCGAAACTTTTGCATAAAAAATATAAGAATGACTGCCAAAAATGTGCGGTACAACTATGCGTATGCTTAATATTAAGAGGCAGCCTAAGAGAATGAGTTTTTTGTGAAAATTTGTAGGAAATTTGTCTAGCTTATCGAGGCACTCAATGAGCGTATAATATGAAACGAATGATAGGCCATCGAAATGGACTCAAGCTGAGTAAAAATGTGGGCAGCAAAACGGCATAGAGCTAGATCTACTTACAATAGTTTATGGTAATCTGTTTTTTATCAGAACTCTCTGCCACTTAAATGATATTGCACTCAGTCGAGCTGAAAGGGTTTTTGGCTTAAGGCGCAAGTGCTTAGTCAACCGCAGCCAATTCAACTTCTTTATCAAAACAGAGCAAGAGAGATAGTGGCAGAAAGAGTGTGAGAGAGAGAGACTGAGAGA
Source organism: Sphaerogastrella javana (assembly GCA_037040025.1). Classification (NCBI taxonomy): domain Eukaryota; kingdom Metazoa; phylum Arthropoda; class Insecta; order Diptera; family Drosophilidae; genus Sphaerogastrella; species Sphaerogastrella javana. Next base: position 2,579 of record JBANCZ010004199.1, on the reverse strand, counting down.
AAAAATTGAGAATGGGCAGACTGGTAGATAGAATGTGGGCGTGTGGGGAAACAGTGAGTGCTCCACTGTCTATACAGTTCGTTCTCTAAATCAATTTTCCAAGAACAATGGCTGCAAGTTCGAACAATAGATGTGCGTGTGTATAGCATGTAAGTGTGTGTGTGTGTGTGAATGAGTGTAACTGGATGAGTGTATTTGAATGTGAGTATGTGTCTGAATGTGTGTGTGTGTGTGTGTGTGTGTGAAAATGCGTTGTGGTATAGCTATGTGTGTGAATGTAAGGATTAAATTGGCTGTAAACTGCAGTGGGGCATGGAACAGGTATAGATATGTATAGTTGTTGTGTGTGTGAGTGTTTGGCATGGCATGGCAAGTAAATGATGGAAATTGAACAATAGAAAGATTGAAAATTATAATAACTAGAATACTATTGCATGATTGCTTTCATTTGTTCGCTTGAAAAAGAACGAAATCAAAATTAATTAACAAAATATTTAATAAATTTTTTGTTTTTTTTCGGGTACTTGGGTTTATACACTGTAACAGCGTTTAGCTGAGCTTATTTTTTTTTTGTTTTTTTTTTTTTTTTTGGAGAAAAAAATATAAATTATTTATTACAATTTGCACAGGTTTTTTTTTTTTTGGGGGGGGGGGGGGGAAGGGAATGGCCAACATTCGGCTTATGCCTTGAATTTCAAATGTAAATCCTCTTTCAACTGAAAATATCCACAAATGTATATGTATATATATGTATATATATATAGCTACTGATGCACTGTCTAAATTTTTAGTTGGCTTAGCTATATGAGAGTGAGTGGAACAGGTGAAAGAGAGAGAGAGAGAAAGTTAGACAGAGAGCCAGAGAGAAAGAGAGAGAGAGAGAGAGAGAGAGAGTTGGACCAGTGTTGGGTGGGGAAGCAACCGATTTCGGGCATCCGCAGTAGCTAAAGCGCCATATCTGTGGCATAACTAATTGCGCTTGTATATAGTATATGGTTCTATATGATATATATATATATATATATAGTATATAGTATATAGTTGCTATAAATGCTGGGTTTACTGATTTATTTTTGCTAGCTCTAACGATTATAGTAATTACGATATGACTAATCGCTGGCGGGCGGCGGCGGCATTTACTTTTCTGTTTTATTTTTCATGCGTGCGATAGTTTCGATAGTTTTGGCGATTGCGATAGTGTACCCATATAATTTTTTGTATTTTTTCAGTTGGTTTTTTTGTTGTTGTTAGTTTTGGAAAACAGCCTAAACCACGCAAAACACACATAGATGAACTCGACATGGATTGCTTGCTTGATATATATATTCATACGTGACGGTTAGGGCATATATATTCGACTATATGATGGCGCCAACAGCAACAACAGCATGGTGATGCTTTTGTAGGTTATGTAGGATTGTTGGTGTGGCGTCATCTATAGCCATGTATATATATGCTAAACACGTTATCGATTCTTTTCAGTTTGTTTTCTTTTTTTTCTTTTGTTTTTTTTGGGGTGCGTACGATTTTTAGCGTCCATCGCTTTCAGTGCTCAAACAGATCAAATGTTAACGGTTATTTAGTTAGTGAGTAAGTACAAATATTACGAGTATAATTTCTGTTGTATTTCTTGTGGGGAGATGTTGTCCAAAAGAACTAAAGCATGTGTATGTATGTAGTGTGTGAGTGTGAGTCGTATACTAAACTAAAACTGTGTTAGTTGAACGAGTCTCAAAGTTTACTGCATGAATTTATTTTTGTACTTGTACTTAATTTAAACCAACAATAGTATGTATGTGCGTGTTAGTATGTATGTAAGTAAGTATAGGTATATAATTATGTGTGTATGTAAGTATGCTAGTATGTATGTTAGAATGTATGTATGTATGTATTTAATGTTTTTATTAGTCTTATTTGTGTATTTTTTTTTTCAAAATATTTGTTTTGTTTTTCATTTAGTAGTATTTAGTAGTATTTTTTTGTTTTTGACAGTTAGAAAGCATTTTAGAATAGACATTTATGGAAATATATATTTAGCATGCTCTCAAAAATTATTTCGAACGCTTAATCGAAGGAGGGAGAGTGGGGGGTAGTATCAAAATAGTAAGTGCAGTTTTTGTTTTTTTTTTTTTTTTTTTTTTGGTTTTTTCGTGTATCTTTTATAGGTTAGGGTTTGGTAACGGTATATGGTATTTTTTGTTTTGTTTGTTATATATCAAAAAATATATATTTGTTCGCTAAACAAAACTAACATATCTCAAAAACAAAATCATTTTATATATAGATTGACAGAGAGAGATTAAGTTAGAGTATAGAGCGTGGGTTAGATAGACAGAGAGAGAAATAGACAGAGAGAAAATTTTTCAAAAGATACAGAATTAAACACAGAAACAGAGAGAGAGAGAGAGACAGAGTGAAATTTTTGTGGGTAGCTAGAGAGCCTAGAAATGACTCTATAGCATATAGTACGAGCGGGCGAGTGAGCAAGACAAATTTAAAATTACACAGAGAGAGAGAGAGAGAGAGAGAGAGAGAGAGAGAGAGAGAGAGAGAGAGAGAGAGAGAGAGAGAGAGAGAGA
>JBANCZ010004197.1:0-10728 GCA_037040025.1 Sphaerogastrella javana | reverse complement strand
ATATGGATTGTTTTTATGGACAGCACTGATAATTAATGGTTAGTTTGGTATATTTTAATTTTGCTTGGCAGTCTTGCTTTATGGAGAACTTGAATACTGATTTCTTAATGGATTTAAAACTGCATCTTATTGGAAAGGTCTACTTGGAGTTTGCTCTGTGATTCAGCATAAAATATTAACAAATTCATTCAAAGTTCGTGCCAATTGCTGAGTTTGAATTGATATTTAACTAGGAATAAATTGGAAGTTTGCAGTTTTATATATATATGATAGATATATATAAAGTTAGTTAGGTGGTAGAGTTATTGTTCTTGTTTATTTTTAGTTGTAGTTTTTGTTGTAGTAGTATAGTAGTAGTAGAGATGTAGCAGAGGAAGTTTTGATTTGCGTTTTGTTTTTTTGGTTTTTGTACTGAATGTGTGCGGTGTTTTCTAACACTTACCATAGCCCTCGCCCTGCAAGAACAGCCGGAAGGCCTCAGCCAGCTTGGCCGGTTGCTCCTCCAGTACCATAGCGCAATCAGATAGCTGCAAGATATATACATAAATCGCATTAGTATACATATACAACAGTTTAAATTACGAGGCATTATCCAACCGCAATGGTATTTGACATTTAAATGACGTTCTAATATGTATAGTGTGTACTTAATACAAGTTTGCAGACATTAACTCTTAAAATTGTTGAGATCAAGGTATTCAAACTGCTTAAACTTGTCATGTCATGAAATACACCCTTCGATCAGATGACACCTCGTATGAAAATTATTATTATTGTAGCTAAAAACCTTCATCCAGGATGAGTTTGTGGGATCCAAACGTCCATTGAATGTAACTGTATCATCCACATGTGGCGACAGTGATCCAGTTATATTGATAACAGGCATTTTGAGTGTTGTAGCTGCCGTCTCAGCACCTGGTGTGCCGGGTGGTGTGCGTGCCAAATGCAAATCGTTGCGATGTATATACGCATTGATCAACATGGCCAAATTAGTTGGATTGACGCCACGTTCGAAATGTTGCTTATACATCTGCACCAGATCATGATTACGCTCCTCCGGATTGCGACCGAAATGATGCCACATCAGATAATCGATAACACCCTGTGTCATTCCCTTGGTGCGCAAGAATCGTGCATTGAAACTCTGATAGCCCCATTCGATCCAGCCTGATTGCGTTGATACACAATTGATCAGGCACAGGGCGCCCACTTTATCTGGGTGGGCGTGAGCGAAACGTGCCAGTATATTAGCCCCAGCACCCACACCAAAGCCAATCACCGACTTCAAACCGAAATGCGATAGCACAAATAGCAACTGTGCGGCCAGCTCATCCATGGTTGGATAGACATAGCTGTAAAACAAGAAGTTGATTTAAACCTCTAAGATAGTTCCCATATCAAAAACGATCTAAATATCCTTTGAAAGACCTTAAGTACTTTTAAAAAGCTTCTTAAAGTTCTTTCTTCTGCTTCTATATCATACTCATTTCTATATGTTTCCATTGAACTTACTCCTCTGGCAATGTAGGCGCACCCTCCTCCTGACCGGGTGCAGTTACATGGTAAACACAAAAGTTTTCCAAAAGACCACGCATCACCGGAAAATTGAAGAACCCTGCGAAACTGGTGGCATCTGGAAAAATATATGATATATATTAATAAATCATACAATTTCAACTTTATAAGATAATAGTGCTTACAGTTGAGTCCCAGATCATGATAGGTGACTATGGCCGGTTTTGAGGTATCACCCTGTATGGCCACATGTATATCACCCTTATCTGTGGGCACGCGACGCTGTTCGCATGCTTCCAGTATGGAGCCGCGTGCATTGGGAAATTGTAGCTGCACTGAGCGCAATTCGATGTCGTCCATAGGATCCACTGGCATGGTGCTACATATAGTAGAATAAATCAGTACGATTGATGATTATTTATTTATTTATAAACTCAAACATAAACTATATGTTTTACAGTATATGTATAGTATATTATGTAAATTTTTATTTTATTGGGCATAAACTTGCAAACGGGCGAGGCGTTTGGGGTATCAATTTTCGGTAAAATTTGTTTGGTACAGTGCGTGGCATCCTTGAAGGCTTAGAGAATTGTTTGATTGATTGATTCGAATGGGGGCGGGCGCTACAATTGAAATGGGTTAACCGCGTCTAAGAATCTAAGTAAAGTTTCTATGTATATATATTATATACAACTAACTAGATTATACAAATAAAAGTTGCTAAATAAAAGAAATCAAGAAATGCAAACATTCAAGGTTATGACGGGCGGATGCGTATTACGATTCGTTCATTTAGTTGTTCGATCTATGAATTAATTACTTACATTAAATATATATATTATATAACTGATATATGGGCAACAAATACTAAGGTGTGTGTTAGTTCGAAATTATACAGATATATAAAAATAATATATTAACTAAACTAAGCTAAATACTTGTGTCGCTGCTTGTGTAACATGTTTTGGTGTCGTTTCTTACGCGTCATTTGAACATTTACAGATATATATATATATAGCGTTTCATATCATACATTGTTATTATTATGATAGGGTACTTAGCAGTTCGTTTTTAAACACTGTTATGCATTTAGTTAACTATACTAACTAGGCTTGTTTCGTGTTGCTTACCCAAGCAGATGTGCCTCCTCGGCAGTGTGTGTTGGTGCTGATGGCATCTTGGTGTTCAGTGTCTTACCAGTTTTGTCGCGGTCTCTGAAATAAATACTATGAGCATGCAAGCAAAAATAACCAAAAACACGAGAGAGAGAGAGATAGATAGATAGAGATAGAAAGTGGGAGAAAGAAAGGGAAGAGAGATGGACGATTTGTTTGTTTGGGCTTTAGCTAGATTACAAAGAAAACTAACAATTGGAAACTCTATAGCTAGAAAAATCCAAAAATATATATATGGGCATTTCCTTGCAAGGTCAACAAAAATGTCTATATGATTAATTCATCAGCTTAAGCGGAAGCTAAAGCTTTAATATTGAACTTAAAGTTGTATTAAAAAGCTTCAAAGCTGGTTTAAATATACAAGGATTGTGTCGAAAGTGACATAAAAAATGTTATATCATTGGAAATGCCCATATTTATTGTTAAAATTCACTATAATTATATATGTGTATGTATAAGTTTCATTTGTACATATATATAAGTGTGTAAGCTTTGTTTTCATAGAGAGAGTTCAGTTGAGAGAAAGAGGGAATTGAGGGAATTAAGAATTGAGTTTAAGCCCCATAGATAGTTTCATGAATGATATGGATTTGTTTTAATGAACATGATAGTCAAAGAGTTGAACGATTTTTCGGTTGTTCTACACAGTCAGTATATATGATATATATAATATATAGTATAGATGTGTATCTTTCTGTACACTGTACGATAAATACAAGTAAGCAGAGTTTTGTGCTAGGTTCTCCTTTCACGTTACGTAAAACTTAAATAAATGAGTCACGCAATGTCATTCGGGGTAAATGTCGACAGTCGACAGACGACAACGACGACGACAATAAAGTAAAGCAACAACAATAACCAGAAACAAACAAACAACAAACAACTGGCGCCAGAAATATGAGCCTCGTGGTCACCCCCCATTCCCCTCCTGAACTTCACGAACTGCCTTGGCCACCTTACAACGTTTTGCCCACCTACAACTAACTAATTTGCTACACTAAAGTACCAAGCAGACCCAAGCAGACTGTCTAGGTAATTTTTTGGCCATGCGGTATAATTATGTGGCATACACACACACACACACCCTCTCTCTCTCTTTCTCTCTCAGAAAGAGATACACACACACACACACGTACATACATAAATTATGCTGCTTTTGCTCTGCTCAAAAACTCAATTAGCCAAGGCCTGTGGGGTCTTATTAGCACATATATTAAACATTATTATGCTCGCTCTCTATATATACACATTATTTCTCTTTGACAGCTCTCTAAGTGCAAATGTTAACTTAACATTTTTGCTGTTATTAACAGCAAGCACTCTTGATGTAGAAGATAGAAATTTTTGAATAGTTTAACCGTCTTAACTACTCCAAGCTTTAATTCAGCTGAAATCGTCTGGATCTGCTTAAATATTCATTATAATTATTTAGATCCCTTTAGCTAAACCTTACTGTAGCAATTGTACAGTTGTATTCGATGTACTTATTCAATCTTCATCCATCAATGTCATTGCATTCCATATTCTATACATTGTATATATTCTATATTATTCAGCCGCCGCTAATATGTCAACCGTACTCTAAATCAACTGCACAAATTGAGATTTAAAGCCTTAGAAATGTGTAATTTAATCTATATAGAAGTGTATACAAAATTCATTTCAAATATCTAATTTAATTCAGGTAATAAAGCTTTCATATTAAGGAATGTTTGAAACTAAAGTTGCGTATCATTGTGTGAAAGGTACAAGTAGAGGCGGGAAATTTGTGTACCATATAGAGATGGCTTTTGAAATCGATCTCTCTTTAATAAATGCTTCAGCGGATATATTACAAACCTATTCTTTGTAAATATATTGTAACTGATCTATATATATGAAGTTTATAAGTATAACCATGGCATTCCCTCTATGAAATTAGATCTAAACACTGTAAACTATAAAATTCCCACCAGATGGTATTATTATGTAGTTATATATAGATTAACTAGATTCATTCCTCAAGCTTTCAAAGCAATTAAAACCAATTAAAATTCATAAACAACTGTAAACTAAGCTTTACTAAACATTCCACGCCCACACACTCAACCTTAGCCTCCTACTACATACGGTTAATCAGCAGAATTCCCGCTTTGATTTATGTTCTTGTTTTTGCGCTTTTTGTTTCTTCTTTGTTTCTATGCACATTCGTTCTTTCACTTCAATTCATTTCATGCTTCTCTTTGTTCTTATGTGCATTCAAACGCTAGGCGCTAAGTGCGAAAAGTCGCGGAGAGACTTGGCGAAACGGTCAACAGCGAACCGGTTACGACCGGTGCGACCCGCACAGAACTTGAGCTCAGCTGAACAGAGCAGAAAAGAGCAGCTGAGCAGCGAAATGAAACGGTGCAAAGTGCAATGGACTGCGTGCATAAAGCAGAGCTTTAAGTGAGCTTTCGCTTCACACGTTGCGTGCGCCAACACACACACACACACACACACACACACACACATACACTAATACATATATACATGTGTTCATGCATTAATTGAGCGCAAATCAGCGCAGCGGATATATTAATTAAAGTCTCTCTCGTTATATATGCATATATAGAAAATAACAATAACAATAATAAATAACAATATATGTGAATTACACTGAACGAACTGTTTCAGAGCGCTATTCCCGTCCGACTGTCTGTCTGTCGATGCCGTCTGTTCTCTGTACCGTGATATTTTGTTGTATTGACAAAACTGCAGACTGCAGGTCTGCTCTGCAGGCGAGCTTTGACCTTGAATCAAAGGTCTACAGTATAAGGGCCCAACAACAACCTCTAAACAAATTCTTTGACATTATAATGATATAGATGTGTGAGGGGCATGAAATGCATAAATCAAATGCTTAATAATAAAATGAAACAAAAAGGGAAATATTTAAATGCAATTTATACACTTAAAAAAAGAGGCAACAAAATGCAAAAAGCTTAACATGCATTTATTAAAAAAAAAAAATCGAGAAAAAACACGGTGATTTCTTTTGCAGTGTAAGACAGAGACAACATGAACAATAACAGTTAATGTAACAGTGACAGTAAGAGTAACAGTAACAGTAAGAGTAAGAGTAACAGTTAGAGTATAACAGCAACAGTAACAGCAACAGTAAACTATGTTATGTATTGCAAGCTTGAGCTTTGCTTTGCGTCTCTGACTTTTTGTGTGTGCTGCTGCTTCTTCTTCTTCTTTATGTTCTCTTCTTTCTACATTCGCACTTACCTGGAACCGCTGCCCACAATAACGGGCGTGCGCTGTTCCATGCGCACGAGGTCATCGCTGTCGCTGGGCGAGGATTTGATCGCTTGGCCAATGGCGCGCTTAACGCTTTTGAATACGGAATGTGTGGATGCTGTTGCTGATGATGAGGAGGATGATGTTTGTGGTTCTGTGGTTGACTGATAGATGGCGCTGCCATTGCCATTCGTCGCTGGCAGCGATACATAGCCGCCCTCTGATTGTGGCATTGCTATTGCTATCTCTTTCTTGCTTACTTGCTTTACGATCTCTCGCTTGCTCGCTCGCGCACACGCTTAATACTTAGCCTTTCCTTTTTTTCCAAGTATTTTCTTTTTTCAATTTTTTTTTTAAATATTTTTTGAGGTTGTCAAAACTTTCAGTGCGCACTGTGTGTTTGCGTGTGTGTGTGTGTGTGTTTATTTTATATGCGTGCAATTAATTATTTTGTTATTGTTTATAATAAATTATAATAACAAAATGCGTTGCGTTGAATTTTTTTAATTTTTTTGTTTTATTTTTGTTGTATTTATAGTTGCATTTGTCAGGTGCAGGCGCAGCAGGCAGTTGCCATATTTTGATTTATACATATATATTATATATATATATATTACATAAAATTCCATTCGTCACAGTTGCAGCAGCAGCGGCAGCAGTTCACAATTAACATAAATCAAATAAAATATGAGAAAAAAGAAGACGCAATAAATTATAATGTAAAAACAAATCACAAATGAAAATTTACAGCACACGTTTTCAAACAAAAGCCAATCGTTTTTTTTTTCTTCAATATTTTTTAATATTTTTTTGTTTCGGTTTTCGTAGCCAAATACAATTTCTCACCTAAACTAATAATCCAGCCACCACTGTATGATTTGCATGTTAATGTTAACCTAACAGCAGCGCATCAAACTACACTAACAGCAGAAGGAAATTAATAGCAGAAGGAGCATGAGCTTAACAGAAGCTGAGCTGCTTAACAGAAGCTGAACAACTTAACAGAAGCGGAGCAGCTTAACAGCAGCTGAGTAGCTTAACAGAAGCTGAGTACATTAACAGAAGCTGAGTAGCTTAACAGAAGCTTAGCAGCTTAACAGAAGCTGAGGAGCCTTACAGCTTAGACTGTAAATCTGCAATCTGCTTATAAGCCAGCACTGTTATGTTATTATATGGGTCTGTTAACACACCCTGTTAATGCACTTAAGCGCAATGCTGTTACGAGTTTAGCAGCGCCTGTGACTGTTAAAGCTTTTGTATGTTTAAATGCATAAAATTCCTTACATATTTCTATAATATTGGCATTATAATGGGGGATCATAATGAATTGCATTATGTATGACAAAAGCCGAAACGCCTAATTTAGTTAATTTCGTTAGTAAGAAGAAGCATGAGTGCATGAGCAATAAACAAAGAGTAGCAACAACAACTACGGCAACAACAACTACAGTAAAACTTATGAATATTGTTTGTGGCATCAAAGTTCGTACTTGAAATAAGATATGTGTATGCAGGCCACACACACACACACACACATAAAACCACAGCACTTGGTGTATTTTTTTAGTTTTTTGCCTTTTCTTTTACATTTTTTTTTGTTAGGTTTTGGTTACATGTGCATTACATTAACCCAGTTCTAGTTTCTAAGGCTCTCTGCGTGCGGTGTGTCTCTGTCTGTGTGTGTGAGTGAGTGAAAATGATTCATTTATACGGCAGCCCTGGTCATATGGTATGCCAGCACTTGCACTTGAGCGTAATGAAATTGATTAAGTGCGTCACCCAACAAAAAAAAATCCAAAAAAAATTACCAACACCAACAAAAATTTGCTCAAATCAAATCAAGCAAAATCAGAAAGCCGCAAACGATGACGCAGAACGTTTCAAGATATGGGGAATAAAAACTGGTCATACAACCCTGTACAGTATATAGCGAACGGGTTGACTCTTTTGCGTCTTAACCTGTGAAATTATAACAAAATAATGCTACAAATCATAAAAAAAATTGTTGAAATTGTTTAGATGCAAGTTCAGCGACTTTTTCTTGACAGTTCAATGAGCAGACGATGGGGCGTATGCGCAATAAGGTCGTAGAAACTAGGCTGCCAGGGCTGGGCAATTGTCCAAATTGACGATTGGTCAACAGGGAGGCATTAGACGGACGTCGGACAAGTCATAGTAAGGCGCTATCACTCTTACTCTCTCACTGGCTCTCTCTCTTTCTCTCTTTCTCTAGTCGTATATGCCTCGATTTTTAAAGTCTTTTATCTATTTATTATGCAAAACTAACGACGTCGTTTTTCATTTTGTGTGCTTTGAGTACTGCATAAATTTATAACAATAGCAATTTAAAAAATAACAATAATAAAAGTAGCAACAACAAAGCAACAAAAAGCGAGAAAAAAATCGTAAAACTTTTTCCATAAAGCAAAGCGCAACGTAGATTAAAAGACGGCGTTGATTCTATCTAAGGCACTCGAAACAACGGCAACTCAAGTCGTGCTATGTAGTCTTGATAAATACACACTTTGAGTATAATGTATAGCGACTATAAAATACCCTGTGTAAGCGCAACAAAACTTAACATAACATAATCTCAGGGTTTCCAAGAAACTTGCTTAAAGCAAGAGACCATGAAAAGCTTCCTCCAATGTAAATACAAATTTCTTATAATGGTTGGATATATATGCCCTATATATTCATCATATATAAAATGTAACCTCTATATAAATTTGTATCAATTATGATCATTATTAACATTATCATATCTATGCAAATGAGCAAAATTAATATAAATATTTCGAGTGGAAGAGTGAAAATAGAATCTTTTAGGCGTTAAATAAACCTCAAAGAAACCCCCACTGGCTACACATTACTTACAGGGTATGTACATGGTATATACATATAAAATAACTACTAATATATAGTTGCTGCCTATCAAGTGTGACTCGCTTAACAGTTACAACAAATCTCAGTCTGATTCAGCTGTGCTTTATCAATTATGAGCGAAAGAAAACGTTTAATTGCTGGCCCTTGATTTGAGTAAAAATAGGAGAATAGTTACCCTATATAATAGCTATGTAATCATATATATTATAAATATTTTAAAGATAATATAAGAACTATATAATCATATGTGTTATATAAACTTTAGAGACAATATAAGAACTATATAATCATATATGTTTTCTACATTTTAGAGACTATAGACAAAGGCTAATCCTTGGCTGATTTCAAACATTTTGTATGGTTGCATTTTGCGTTATTTTGTGGCCTGAGACAGTTTTAACTTTGACCTTTTTGTGGCAGGCGCTGACCTGAATTATGGCCAGACGATAACTTTGGCGAAAATTTACAAAACAATAAAGAGAAGAAGAAGCAGAGGCAAAAGAAGAAACACAAAACGATGATATAAGTGCCACAAAGTCAGAGGCAGGTGCTCGAACGGAAGGAAACTGTGGCAAATGTTTCAAATGTGGCCAAGTGGAAAGTAGAAAGTGGCAAAGTGGCAAGTGCCAAAGCCAATTGCATATAATTGTAGCCAATAAAGGAGCGTCATGTACACATACATATATATACATATATACATATCTATATATCGATATATAGTTGTATAAATTTGTATTGTATTTGCACTCAAATTGTACAAAACTGGGCCAAGCCTGCGGGTTTTATGCCACAATTTTCAATTCCGATAATTGCCACAGTTGTAGCAGCAGCAGCAGCAGCAGCAGAAGTAGTAGTAGTATTAGTTGTTGTTGTATTAGCAGTACTTGTAGCAATTCTAGTGGCATGTGCCATTTATGGCAAATTATTCATAATTACAGTTGCATGCGCGGTCAGTGGAAAAGCTATACGAAAAATTAGCAATTGGCAGAGCCAAAGATTGCCACAAATACACGGCAAAAAGGTGCCAAAGTACACTGCAAGAAATGCCCTGATTCCATAAGATCAATTTGAAAATTCATATTTTTTACAGTTGTGATTTCGATAAGCTATTCGTAGAATTACACAGATTTATACAACTTCTATATTCATATAATATTATTGGCTTTAAAATGCCAAACCTTCAACTATATCCTATAAAAATGACCAAAGATTTGGTCATATGAAATTTTGTTATTGTTATTATTATGCCCTTGAGCTGCATACTAGATTTGGTAATAGAAAATCTTTATTATTATTATTATAATGCACTGCTGCAGTGAATGTGCCATAAATTTTTCTGTCTGTATAATAGGGCGCAAAAATATCGATAATTTGGCAGGTCGCCCTGGCAACCGTTGGCAGGTCAACAGCAACAGCAACAGTAGAAAAGCAACAGCAACAGCAACAACAAGAAAAACATAGTGGCAACACTCAAATGGCAACACTGTTGGCAACTCTATAGATTTCGAATGCTACGAGTCTGAGTCAAAGAGCAACAACAATACAATAAAAGGTGAAACGGAAATTGTAGGCCTGTGGCACTTGCAAAAAAAAAAAAAATGAAAGGAAAAGGCTATAAGGTCGAACCAAATGTTGTTAACATAATTTATCGATAAATTTCAAGGATCTGTGAGTCTGTGTCTGTCTGCCTGTATCTATGTCTGTGTAGTCTCTCAGAGCAAATTGCAAAACACACGCTGTGAGAAATTATTCAAAAATATGTGTAGAAAGCCAGGAAATGGCAAATGGAGGTAGATAGCGAAAGAGAGAGAGAATGAGAGAATGGGGCTGCAAAGGAGGAGAGACAGGTGTGTGTGTGTGTGTGTGGAAGCAGACTAAGAGATAG
>JBANCZ010004196.1:0-10728 GCA_037040025.1 Sphaerogastrella javana | reverse complement strand
CCTGTTACACACAAATCGACTTTGCACAAAGTTAATAGACCCTTTTGTGTTTTTTAAACACAGGGTCTAAAAATAATATATCGTTTTACAAGGGTTATTCAAATTAGGGTTGCGTAAATAAATCCATGTCTGAAACTCACTTAGGACATTTACATATATTATCGTGTCCTGGGGTCTGAAGCCATGTTTCGTCATGATTCATTGATTCGATTTGATCTTAATCAATATACAATAAAATAAATATCCGGATTTATGTTTACTTCCAACAATTATGATAATTTTTCCCTATTAGATCCTTGTGTAACGTTATTTATTCAAAAATATATTCCAATTTAATGTATAATTTTATCATTTCCACCTAAGATTTATAAGATTTATTCCCAAAAAAATTTTTTGCAACCTCTTGTACACATATACATATGGTATGAATATGAATATGAATATGGAATATGGTATATGGAACATGGTATATGGTATATAGTGCATGGTACATATGTAGTATATGGTCTAAGGTTTTTTCTTGTTTTTTTGACGTTGGTGCACCGCAGTACGTCAAGAGGACAGAATAAAACCAAGGATATCGTTCCTGTTCGTGTGCTCTTCCAGCCACCGTTTCGGGACTACCGCTAAGTATAACTTCGCACGGTGGTATTGCCTGGTAGGCTCCTTTATTTCGCGAGACGCCAGGCTCGTTTTTCTGCCCTGAGCCGATTCGTAATTGGCCCGCCATGGCGCTGATAGCGTACCACTTTTCTCTGCAACTTATCATTTCATGAACGAGGATTTCCAGGATTAATCGAAGTCCAAGTACTTCTTCGCAGGACAATCTCTCTCTCTCTCTTTATGTATATGTATATGTACATATGTGTGTTCCAAATCTCTTTTGTAATTGTTTTTGTTTTGGAAGTTCGCTTAAGTACTATAGATTAAAAAGTATTATTCCTGTTTGCTTATGGAGCTTATAGAGATATACTCATGGGTGTAGCCGCTACTGGGAACGCCCATGTTGGGAAGTCAGCAGCGGTGACTCAGATATCATCGGGCTTTGAATTTCTGAGTGCTCAAACGACGCCGCCCGCTGTATTGACACTGAAAAATGCCTCAGCCAATGGAGATGGCAGTGAAGGGGCAGAAACAGTTGCAATAGCGGTGGCAGAAGCAAACGCGGCAGACACATTAGCGGCACATGTTGGTGGTCAGCTTAGAGCAGCCACTGCACCATTGGCAGCGGCAGCGGCAGCAGCATCGGCAGCGACTGATACTGTGACAGCATCAGTTTTATGACAATCATTTGAGTTAATTGCGAACAGCAAATGTTGTCTCTTCCAAAGAGGCGCAAAGAGCGGACCACACCGTGTGGCATGGGCCAAGTGTGGCATAAATATTGTGTCCCATTTCGATTGGCAACTCATCTATCTGCCACGAGCACTGTCTAAGCAGCTTAGACGCAGACGCAGACGAAGACGAAGACGAAGACGCAGCCATAAGCAGGGGCGGATTCACGCATAGGCAAAACAGGCTGAGCCTTGTATATTTTTTGAGGACGTAATTCATTTAAGTGGGTGAACTGTTTCCTTCAATATTGACACTTTATAGAATCGATGCCATTGCAACCACATAACCTCGCTTTTATTTTAGAATTATTTCGAATTGTTCATTAATCTCATTGTAAAATTTGTAAGAGGAGGGGGCGTACCGAATCGGATTTCGCCTGCGGCTTAAACCATACTTCGTCCGCCCCTGGGCACAGTTGCCGGCACAGCTTCGAGATGCCAAGTCAGAGGCAGTGTAAGGCATTAGCGTCTGTGTCTGTCACCGTCGTCATGGTCACGCTAATCGCAGTGATCGCCAGAGCCAATAAACTGACAGGTTTACGGACCCTGAAACGCTAACACAGATGCGGAAGCCCGCACTGGACACCTGATTTAAAAGCAATTAAAAAACGCGCATAGATGTCGCTATTGATTCTCCGCATCCACATCAACTTCTTGCAGTTGCGCCATACGTGTCGTCTGTCCAGCTCATCGGTTAATGGGTCGCAGAAGATGATGATGCTGCTGCTACTATGTTGCTGCCCGATCAGACGTACGCTGACTACGTAGCCCGCCATCTAACCCAGTCCACACCTACACCCACATCCACACCCATAGCCACATCCACATCCACAACCACACCAACGTCTAAGCCCGAAAAGAGCTGCTGCGATAGAAAGAGCATTAGTAGCAGCAGCAGCTATGAGCGCACCGCCGACTTTTTCGAGAACATACCGGACTTTGCCGGTGAATCACTGCCCACGTTTCTGTATAGTCCGCAAGAGAAAATACTGCCCAGACATGAGTTTCAGTCGGAATCACGGACTGGTTGCGTTGCGGAGCGACAGGGAGCGCAGCAGGAGCTCAGCAGTGAGAGCGATATCGAGAGCCAGAGCGAGAGTGAGAACGAGAAGGAGAACGAGAAGGAGAACGAGAATGAGAACTGTGACGATGTGCTGCGCCTATGCGAGGATTTTCTTTGCCGGCACCGAATGCGGCCAGATTTCTTCTGCCAGTACCACAAGGCAGTCAGGTCTGTAAATAATGCACTAATGCCTGCTATGATTTTCCACTCTAATCGAAATCGTAATCGTTATCGGAATCGAAATCGAAATGGTTCTGCTTCTTCAAATGTTTTACAGTTCAGCAACACCCTCGCCCAAGCAGAGTAAAGCCTCGCCAGCATCTGCATCAGTAGGCGAGCTGAAGCTGGGCAGAGATCAGGAATCGTCGGTGCAGTCTGGCAACGCTGTGGTCGAGCGCTTCACCAAATTCTCTGCTATTTACACGCTGCCGGTGGCTAAGCGCAAGAAAATCTATAATAGGACCACAGGAAACGCCACAGGTAAGTCATTAATGGATTTACAATTTATTTATTTATTTATTTGTTGGTTTGTTGTTTGTCTGTTATTGAACTCTATTTTGCCGGCTCCTTACTCTATGCGGCGAATTGAAATAGCGCCGCAGCGAATTGGTATGCTTTGGGTGACCATGCTTATACATGCTTACACATTCACTGTAGGTTGGTGTCTTCGCTTTGAGCTCTTTTAATTCGCTTAATGCTGAATCTCAGTAAAACCAGCGTTAGATTTTAAACCTATAATTGTTTTATTAAAATTGACATTTATTTATATTAAGAATATGTTCAAGAATGAATTCGATGATGAAGAATTTATGTATGTCAGTGAAAAAATGAAGTTTCTTATATTAAATAATAAATCAGAAATTGTGAAATTCCACTTAAAGAATAAACAAAACCATAATAAAATGAAAAAATCCCACACATTTTTAACACGCGACCAGCTGAGTCGAACACACGAGCACAGGAAGAGAGCGAAAGAGGAGCGGCAAGAAAAAGAGCAAAGAGAAGAAGAAAAGAAGAGAAGCGCATAGTTCAAACACTTGACCTCAAATTTTAGCAGGCCTCTTACCTCTTATGAAAAAACCAAAAGCAAAAGCAAAAGCAAAAGCAAATCTAAAACCAAAACCAAAACAATAATCTTTTAACTGCCACAGCTTGAGAGAGCGCGACATAGCGATATTGCTAACTACTCAGAAGAGCTAGGCAAAGAGAGAATGACAGAGAGAGAGAGAGAGAAAAAGAGAGAGAGAGAGCCCGCACACCACTTGCCTATTAGCACACAAACAAAACGTTCGTTTCTGCCTTGGCCTCAGCTTCAGCTTCAGCTTCGGCTTCGGCTTCGGCTTCGGTTTCAGCTTCGGGTTTGCTTTCGGCCCACGTCTGCAGCAATAACACTTCGTGCGTTCAGTCTGTGCCGATTGGCGTGAGAGCGAGCAAGTGTTAAATGGCGTAGCGCGTGTGCAACGGTGCTTGGGTGAAGATTTCAATTCAAATGCAAATGCAAATTCAAAACATAAATCAAGCAATTGAAGTAAATACCGTGAGACATAACAGAAAATTCGTAAAATTGCAACTAAAGTTCGGCGAAATCTATATACAATAAAGTCTACTCTTGCCCCTAAGCGTATCCATGGCTCTCTGATTCCATACCTGTATACGTCTGCATGTGACTGTATATGGATGCATGTGTGTGTGTGAGTGGTGTTTGTGTGCGCGCGCGCGTGTGTGTATGTGTGTGTGTACCTTAAAGGTATCTAAGCATCCAAGTCGGAGTACGGTCTACGGGCTACATTTTCAACTTTGCGTGCGACTCTGAAGTTGGTAACTCGTTTTTCGAAAAAAAAAACAGAAAACAGAAAAAATAACAAAAAGTAAAAAGAAGCAGAAGCAGAAGCAGAAAAATAAAAAAGTCTGCACAAAGCAAGAAAACAAGATGAACGCGCACAGCGCACAGCGCAGCAGCGAGAGTGCTACGAAAATAATAAAATCATAATAAAAGTAACAGCAAGAAATATAAGAGATGAAATAATAATAAGCACACGCTGAAAAAGAACGACCTTAACAAAACGAATAGCTGACATAGAAGGACAGAGAGAAAGAGAAAGAGGAAGAGAGTGGAGAGCGTGCGAGAGGGACACCGACTGCCTGGATTTTACTCGCTTGCTGCCCTTCTACATTCTTTTTGCTTGTTTATTTATTCGGTAGTTATTCTTGTTCTTGTGGCTGCTTCACTTGTTCCAGCGCCAAGAAAAAAAAAAAAAAAACAAAACTGAATCGTAGCTGCAGCTGCACAAGTCGCACTGTTTGGCCATTTCATATCGGCTCGGTTGGGTTCGGTTCGGTTCGGTTCGGATCGGATGGGTTCGTTTTTGAATATCGGTAACAGGCTCTTTTTATGAGCCAGACACAAATACAAAGAAAAATCAAGATATATACACAGGGGCAGACGCAGACGCAGACGCAGACACAGGCACAGACAGATATATCTAGTGGCAGTCGGAGTCGTTGTTGGAGTTGGAGTTGGAGTTGGTGCTGGAGTCGGAGTCGCACTTACAGATACAGATACAAGTTTTGTTCGAGTTCGCCCGGTCTGTATTGGCCGGCATCATATGCGCCTTTGCGGAAAACCTGTTCACTCGGGCGTGTTTTATGCTGCTGTGCTGTGTGTGTCTCTACACGAAATTATTCAAATAAGAAAACTGCCGTCTTCGTCTCCTTCGTCGTCGTCGCCGTCGTCGTCGTCGTCGTCGTCGTCGTGGTCTTCGCAGTTGTCGTCGCTTCCTGCTCGTCCTTTTGCAACGAAAACTAAGAATATGTGAAGTAAAAAGAAGCAGGAAACTCGCATTTGAAAACTGCTAACCAAAACTTGTTTACATTCATCACCTCTCGTTCCCTCTGCACTCCAATCCACTCCTCCTCACTCCTGGCCCCGCTCTTGTTCACTGCTCTGCGACTTTCCAACTTGGCGGAATTAGCTGCGTTTTCGTTCGTTCTTTGCATTGTGGCAACACAAATGTGATTTTAACGATGGCCACTTTGGGCCTGTCAAAAGTCTTCATACTGGATAAATATTTTACGGAATTGCAAAAATTTTGGGAGACCGAGAAGAAGCTGCAGGGTGAGTCCACTAGATAAAGTGTTTCCAATGTCAATAAACTCCCTTCCCCTAATCATTACAACAATAACAAATTTATGCTCACTCATCAAGTTCGTTGCTAGAGTCTTTTGTTTTCGTAAGACTCATTTCAGCTGACTACTTTGAAGAACCATTCTTATATATAGTGTGCAGCATAAGTTCCTAAATACAACATAAGTTATTACGATTGTTTAACCCTACAACCTATCTTGCAGTATCATTTTCTTAAACATTTTCTTGTTTATTTATTTTCCTATAACTTTTTCCGATGGAATAGAATTCCTACTATATCATCCACAACATTGTTGTGTATTGAATGTGGAATAAAACAATAATTAAAAGCTGCAAAAACCTGTTAAAAAACCAAATAAATATTTTATTTGCTATCAAGTAGGGTCATATATGTACTTGATAAGGAACTTAGGAGTGTTTTAAAACAAGGTTGTAGGGTTAAAGCGCTGAAACTTACTTAGTTTGGTCTTTTTTTATTGAACATATATTAGGTATGTATGTGTCGATTGCGCTATATCGCAACTTCTGTCTGTCTGTCTGTGTGTACAAATACCTGAATATCGTTAACTAACAAAGCTTCTGTTATCATATTTGGCACAAACGTTCATTTACTTTAAAGGTACATGAAGTTCGTTTCAAATTTTACATATGGATAATTGACATATACATTTGCAATATGGGAATTACAAAATAATTGTATGTCATAATCATACCAAAATCATATATAGTTAGTACTTTCAACTTTTTATTTGACTTTGATCCGCTTAATTGATGTTTATAACAAGTATTCAATCCAATTTTACTAGAGGAAGAAAAAATTAATATTTTGTTGCTATTTTTGTACGCATTCATATTTATTCACTACCGACAACAACTCTATGTACCTTATATGGGCCGCTGCTGGCAACTGCTGCTGCTGTTGATGCTGTTGCTGCTACTTGCAACAATATGATATTCCCTCGGCCAGCACCAGCATCTCTGTTTGCCCACGAGCGACCAGTTTCGATCCCAGGCAACAACACCGCCAACACAGTCCCGGTCTCAGTCTGAATCTCTTGTCTCAGTCTGTCTCTCGTGTCGGTCGCCGTCTCAGCCAGAGCTTTACGTATAGCCTCAGTCCCCCTGGCAGTTGTAGTCGTTGAGGTCTTTAAATGTTGCCATCGTCGTCGTTGTTGATGTTGTTGTTGTTGTTGTTGTTGTCTGGTTTTTAGTGGCAAACATTTTCGAGTTGCACGCTAATATCAGATTCGAAGAAATTTTCTTTCTGGCTGCCAATTTGAACCTAAGCTTTTTCATGGCTTCAGTCAAAGGAAAATATACTAATAAAAACTGAAAAGTGAATGAAGAATGAAGAATATTATGTTAGAATATTTATCAACAGAAGATTTATGAATTTCACATATAATAGCAAACTCATAAAATTATTATGTTGATTATGATATTAGCTCTTAATGCTTATATAGTAAATATTCAATCCTTGTTCTCAAGTGATGATACTATAATATTAACGATCTGAAATAGTTATATATATTAGATTCTAACTTTGACTCCCAGTTGGAGTTCGATGACAAAGGAAAGGAGTATAATAATTCAAATGATATGTTCTTTGATACTTTTCAACATTTATTGTTGTTATTGCCTTACATTTCTTGTGTGCAACAGACAACTTTAGAAAAAGCGACAAAAAATAAACTCAACAAAACAAATCACAAGAAAAAAACCAAACAAAACACAAAAAAACAAAAACAAAACAGGTTTTACGCCATCAATGATATCTGGGATTTTGATTTCGGTCGAACGTTCGACCCGTTGGCTCTTTTTAAACTGTGTTTGTGTGCGAGTGTGTGTGTGTGTGTGTGTGTGTGTGTTGGCATAGTTTAGCCTCTATTTCATTTCCAAAAACCTTTTCGAATAACCATTTTTCTATGGCAAGTTTTAAAAGTGACTAATTAACTTAGTACCTCCACCATAGCTTTGCTCTTGCTTCTTTCTCCCAGTTTACTTCTTGTTGTCTAACGCGTGTAACTAAGTAATTGATCGATGGCCGATGATCAATCGATGATGAAAAGTTGCTTTCTAATTAAACCCCAAAAAAATGTACTGAAGAGACGAAGAGAAGGGTGCTTAATTCTTCCTCTCAGCTTATAAATAGTTCAACGTAATTGGAAAGTAAATCAGGGTAATATATGTGCGGGCATTATACCTATGAGATCTAACACTTTTACCTCTATATAGTATGAGCTTAAATTGCAATCAATTGTTTAAATTATTCATTCAAATAACGAAATCGACTAGATATGATTTATTTTTAATGACTGTCACTACTAGCCATGGATTTTTGGTTTTTCTTTCTACAACATTTCACATTTTTCAAGAGTTAAGCACTATTCATTGACAATTATTATCTATCAAAAATAAACATCATATCACCATCATCATATCATCCATACTAGTATAGTATTCTGATCGTCCTATAATTGTATTGTTGTCTTTATCACCGAACCTGCCGGTCAGTTCTACTTTTGCTATTCGATTTTTCGCTCGTTCTGCCTACAAAATGAGCTCGTTAAAACATTATGTAAATTTAATCTGTGATTTTGTTGCTTATTTTGTAAATTGGCATCTCGAGTCAAGCGAAGAACCTAATGATGAAGCTCACCCAAAAAATGAATTCATGGACTGACCTCAGCAGACTTTCTGGCTTGAATGAAATTTCTATTTGTATTAAGTTGTTAATTGGAATTCTATAAATTGTGGCGTGAGCAAAAACTTTCATACATATGTATATGTATAAGGTGTATCTAAAATTACGTAACATTAAACAAGTGTAACTGTTTGGAATGCTTTTCAGATGCTTCCTCATCCAACGAGGCAGTGCATCTGCAGCAGCGGCTGAAGAGCCTGAGCACGGAGCTGCTGGTCATGCGAAGTCGCCTGCATGTTGACGGTCAGGTTCAGGTACAGGTACAGGGTCGCGGCAGCGATGCCCAGCAGCACCACAGCCTGGGCGTGGCACTTGCCACGAGTGGCTCAAAGACAGGCAACTTTGATTTGAATGCATCCAGTCCGAACTTAAATTTAGGCGCATCCAATGGAACCGCAGGGCTCTCGGCCAATGTGCTGCAGCAGCACGTGCATGGAACTGGACAGCATACCCTACCGAAGGTGAGTTCAGTTGCAGCCCGAATCGAATCATTCGACCAGCAATCTTTCGTTTCCCGTGTTTCTTCGTTTTCAGCATTCGTACAACTTCAGCCAGACACTGCCTGGCAATGGCAGCTCTGGAGCAGTCATCTCGTCGCGGAACACATCCATACCACATCCGCTGCCTCATCAGTTGAACGAGAAATCCAGTCTGCCGCATCACAAGAGCAACAGTGGCAGTCTAGCTGGAGTGGGAAGCCTTGCGCCTGCCTCTGCATTGCCGCATGCTGCCAGTTCCAACACTTGCAACACGCTGCCCATGCGCTCCTCCGCAGCAACTGCTTTGGCTGCGTCGGTGGCCACACAGCTGCACAGCCAAATGGCGCAGTTCGCATCTCCCAAGCATGCCAATCCCTGCCAGAGTGTAAAGACTTTACCGTTCGGCTTTGTGTCCGGCTTGATGAGGCCACAGCAAATCAATCGGCCGCCCAAGGACATGCAGGATCTAATCCATCTGGCTGGGCCCCTCAACGAGCATGCCGTCATGCATACCCTGCAGGCGCGTTTCAACGATCATTGCTACTTCGTAAGTGTGCTTCTATTTAGCGGTAAAAACACAGCTATTGTCATGGCATAGAGTTTCCACCTCACACCTCATGCCGTCTTCCATAACCAGTTCATCACAGTTCGATTCACCTGTTAGCCCCCCTTCAATTACTCAGCGGGCCTGACTAACAGACAGACAAACAGGTAGACAGGTAGACAAAGAGACTAACAGAGGCGTTGTCCACGTATGCGGCAATTACCTTGATGGTTTGTCATTAAACCAAATTTCCACTTACAATCGCCTCAGATGAACTGTTAAC
The DNA here is from genome assembly GCA_037040025.1 of Sphaerogastrella javana. Lineage (NCBI taxonomy): Eukaryota > Metazoa > Arthropoda > Insecta > Diptera > Drosophilidae > Sphaerogastrella > Sphaerogastrella javana. Next base: position 1,176 of record JBANCZ010004196.1, on the reverse strand, counting down.
AATTCGACAATTATACGATGTCCGATCGTCATTCGTTCGTCTGTCCCGGTGTCCGTCCCGCCATCTGTCCATTGCTAAGTGAAGGAAGACTGTTGTAACGACTAAATTGTACAGACTTTCTACTGGAAACGAGGATTAGCTGGAGTAACTAGCTAATTATTTTTTGTGTTTAATTAAAATTTGCTTCGATTTAATTCATTTATTGGCAGACAAATGTTGGTCCTATATTACTGTCGATTAATCCCTACTTGGATGTTGGCAATCCGCTGACGCTGACTTCAACGCGTGACCTGCCATTGGCACCACAGCTGCAGAAGATTGTACAGGAGGCAGTGCGTCAACAGAGCGAAACGGGCTACCCGCAGGCCATCATATTGTCTGGGACAAGTGGGGCCGGCAAGACAGCTAATGCCATGCTAATGCTGCGTCAATTATTTGCCATTGCCGGCGGTGGACCGGAAACAGATGCATTTAAGCATTTAGCTGCTGCGTTTACGGTATTACGATCGCTGGGTTCAGCGAAGACAACCACCAATTCGGAGTCGAGTCGCATTGGACAATTCATTGAGGTGCAGGTGACAGATGGTGCACTCTATCGCACCAAGATCCATTGTTATTTCCTGGATCAGACGCGTGTTATTCGTCCTCTACCCAAGGAGAAGAATTATCATATCTTCTATCAGCTCTTGGCTGGGCTCAACCGTGACGAACGTCAGAAGCTACACCTGGAGGGCTATTCACCCGCGAATCTACGCTATCTGCGGAGTGATACTGCCCAGAACGAACAGAAGGATGCACAGCGTTTTCAGGCCTGGAAGACGTGCCTGGGCATATTGGGCATACCCTTTTTGGACGTGGTCCGTGTTCTGGCTGCTGTACTTTTGCTCGGCAACGTTCAGTTTATCGACGGAGGGGTGAGTTCTAATGATATCTATGCATCAAATTATTTTGTACAGTAACGTATATTTCAATTCGATATCGTAAATTTCAAACAATCGTAAATTTGAGCTATAATCGAATTTAAAATGCATAGTGACGAATACAACGCCATCTATGGCAGATTTAAAAAAGCCCTATATATTGCAACGCCATCTGTGTTTTATTTTTCGCAAAAGTCTGCTGTGGCGCCATCTATAGTTAACGTTTCTTATGATTGTACTGTTTGCCGTTTAGCCA
>JBANCZ010004195.1:0-10227 GCA_037040025.1 Sphaerogastrella javana | reverse complement strand
ATGCACTAAAGAAAAAAAAAAAACATAAATAACAGAAATGATGAACCTTGAAAATATTTGCGAGAGCTAATCAATTTGGTGGCTACCGCTTGTGAATTTCACGCAATTATCACAGATCTCTTAGTTATAGTAAGTGTATAATACTCACACACATTGTACATATAGTATATATCTCAGTACTCATTTGCTTTAAACTCATTTTGAATAAAAAAAATTCCGAAAATGACCTTTTCTACGCACGCCGTTGAACTTTTCCAATGACAGGAAAAGAAATATGCTAAATTCAGACAGACTTGAGCTCAAAATAGGTGTTATACACTGCATGAGATGCGGTGTTATAATTTTATCATATTTCATTTATTTATAATAATTTATATAATTGCTTTTATTCACTTTTGGTATAAACAAAATTCTAAGATTTTCCAATTTAGCTATACAAATTTTATGTGATTTTGATAATTCAAAGTTCAAGACATGGAGTAAATTGAAAGTAAGAGGTAAAAGGGATTTTAAATATGGATTTAATTATACACTCTATATAAATATTTAGATCTCAAAATCTATACGAGCTAGAGATAACAAATATATATATATATTATATTTACAATGTGCATGTCATCTTATAGAGATCGAATATATTCCACTGCAAATTGAGAATCTGTAGTTTGAATTTCACTATTGAAGGTGTCATTGTATACATATACACATGTTGTATGTTTGTTTTCGATTACATGATTATTTGTAGGTTCAGTTTTTCAATTTGTAAATTAAACATAAATTCGATCACATAGAACACAGTCAAATGAGATTTTCGATTTGGTTTTTAAGGGCATTTCTGTTTCGGTGTTTTTTTTTTTTTTTTGCAAAAGCACAACGTGACTGTCGCGAGAGAGCGCCCAGATCGAGAGAGTGTCATAAGCGAGAGCATAAGAGTCAACGAGCGAGAGAGAGGGAGATAGTGTGAGAGCGGAATGGCCCAGTAAAGCGTAAACTACGATTAAAAATTTCGTGTCGCCGATGCCGGCAACAACATTATCATTATCAGAGAGCTATAGCGTGAGAATGTGTGTGAGAGAGCGAGAGTGCAGAATGTGTGAAAGTGAGGCGAATAGTCAGAATCGTAGCTAATAAAGTCAAAGCCAAGAGCCCTTGTTTCATTATAAAAGACCACGTTGTCGTGACTGGACATACAATCGCTTTAAATCAAATTGTAAAGTATTGCAATAAATAGAAAATTGATAATGAGTATAACTAATTGTTGTAATAATTCGGATTTTCCAGGTTCAACCGCAACAATCTCATCGCCAGCTAAAGTCGAGCTAATGGAGGCAATGAAGAAACTAGATGCTGATTTGGTGGCCCTGTTCGCCACGGCTGGAGAAACGCCAAAAATGGAGCACCCTGTTGTGCAGCCGCTTTGGCCCGAACAGGATCTAACTGAACTGAGTGAGGCTGAGGATCAGCTAGTTGGTGTCAATGCTGCTGGTCAGCTACAGGCGGCAACACCTGAACTCTTTCAGCAGGTCAATCTGTTGCAGCTGCATATGGAGGCGCTGACGCTGCAAGCCGATGGCACCAAACGCATGGAGCTGCTTCAGAATGAAGTACGGCCCATTTTCACTGTGGAATGCCAGCTATCTGATGATTTAATACGCTCAGTACCACGCGGCCCCATGTTCCATATTATGCAATTTGAATCGGAGAAATTCCAAAGTCTAACGCAGTGCACGCGCTTCGGTCAGACGCAGCAGCGTCCGGTGCACATGCTCATCAATCAGGAGCAGGATCAACCGAAGGCCCACATGGGTTGCATTCATTTTACCGTGTGGTGGCGTGAACCGGGCACTTGCCTCAATGAAATGCTGGGCATGGGACGTCTTGATCTGTCGGAATTGTATCAGGCATCGCTGCTGGAGCAGTGCAAGTGCATTGGGATCCAGAGACGTGGCATACATTTGGCCAGTCTATACTTGAAGATAAGTTTGCGCTCCGATCAGCAGCAGTTGCCGCTCTACAAGCAATTGCCCGCCGAAAGCAATACTAACAATAATGATAACAACAACAACAACAACAACAATAATAATAATAATAGCAGCAGCAGCAACAACAACAACAGCAAGAATTACCACAGTGCAACTGCCGCAGGTGAATATATTTGACTAAACTCGCTTGGGTTTAATCAAAAACAACAACAACAACAACAACAACACCGACAACAACTGCAAATACAACCACACAACTACAGCTGCAACCACAACAACAACAAAAACAAACGGATCATCAGCCATGATCTGAGCAATTCTTTGAAACAAAGTGACGTCACAGCCGTCATACTGTTGACGTATAGTTCACTTGTTTTGCTTTGGTCCATTTTTCATTTCATGGGTAGCCGTTATAACGATGCTGCCCATCATCATGATTTTGTGTTGAATAAACTTTTTCATTTTCTTTGCAAACGAAAACAAAACGAAAACAAAAAACTAAAAACACTCGTCTTTTTTATATCGATTTATTTTGCTTTTCCTTTTTATTATTTCTCTTTTCACTTTGCACAGCTTCAGCCAGACAAAAATACAATATATATATATATATACATATATCTATTTATTTTTATGCCGTTTTTATTTATAAGCATACTTTTAAGTTGTATCGCACAGTGGGCTGAATATGCAAGAGTCTGTAGAAATTAACGACATGAATTTAGTATAATATTTAAATATTGTTACATATAGTTTCATTAAGATTTATATAGTTTTTTCAAATTTTCTATAATTTTTAAAACCGATTTCTATAAAAAGTATGTATAGTTTTTTAAGTTTTGTATAAATGTTTTTGAAACATATTTGTTTTATACAATGCAAATCTCTATAATTGAGACAATCGATAGTTCGGCTATTCTTTAAAATAATTGATCGAATTATTCAGATTGCACTGTGTTAGTTTGCTGAAACTAATACAACTATTATAAATACTATTATTACTCCAAAAAATACTCCCACTGTGCGTCCTTTAATGCCAAAAAAATGTTTGGTCCCGCCAAAATGTCGTTAACATTTGCATTTCCCTTCCTTGAGCCCCAAATCACACGAGACGAGCACATGCTTTAATTATATACTATATAGTCAGAGTGTGTATAGTAAGTGTGATTTAATTCGCATCTGTTTAGATGATTCCTCTGTAATCTTGCATTGTCTTCGCAATTCCCTTCCAGACGCTACATGTCAATGAGCTGATAACAATGCATTGTGTTTACACTTGTAACACCAATTCAGTTCACATAATATATATATATATATATTTAATTAGTTGTATTCAATTAACTATAATTTAGCACATGGCAGAACATGTGTGTGTGTGGGGGGGGGGGATTCAAGGCGCAATTAGCGCTGTTAGTAAACAAATAGAAATCAGTCTAAACATTTATTGCTTTCCATCTCCTTACAGCCAATAACAATAACAGCGATAACAACAATTCATTGTCCAAGTCGTCATCAGCAGCGGGATCAACAAATAATAACAACAATAATAAATCCACATTGGAAAGCGTCAATTTCATGGCCGAGACAAACAAAGTTCGCCTGCTGCGTGGCTATATCTATGCGGGGGAGACGCGTCATCTATCTGCCGAAGATGCATCCGCTTGCCAGGAACTCAAGCTGCAGCCCTTTTGGCAGTCTCAGCCGCTTTCGGTGACAATGAATGGCTTGGGTCACTTTCAGCTACAGGAACAGTTTGCCATTATCAACGATGAGAAATTTCTGCATAGCGTGGAGCGACAGCAGTTGGTGCTGGAGTTGCAGCCACTTGGTGGCAAGGTGCAGCTGCCACTACATCAGTTCTATATAGCCTATAGAGATGCCAATATAACCAATCATCTGTGCAAGGCTAAGGTAAGTAATTGGAAATATCTTATTTGATTAACGATTGCCCTACTTTCCACTTCTACCATCAATAGCTGCCTGTCATCTCTATCGACGGCTGGACACCCATATTGCACTCGGAGACTGATGCACAGTTGGGCGAGCTCAAGGTATTGCTGGCCATTGGCAGCGAGTCACAGATTGCACAATTGAAACAGCAGCGTGGTTTTGACTTGGACAACAATCAACAGCAACAGCAACAGCAGCAGCAGCTGCTACAGCACCAGCAGCAGGAGCAACAGCAGCAGCAGCATCCCAATGCGTTGAAACGCACCACTGATCTATTGAATATGCTGCAGAGTGCACTTAGTGCTCCGCCTGTATCAACAGCTGCTCCTCTTGCAAATGTTACAGGTACAACAGCAGCGACCCTTTCATCGGGTGTTACTGGGAATCATTTTATATTCAGCTTGCATGTTGTGGGTGCTGCTGGCTTGCCATTGAATCCTGGATATGGCAAATCCGGCAAGAAACAGGCCAAACGTCAGGCAGCAGCCAAACGTTTTCCGCCCAATGAGCCACCCAATACGTATGTGACATTTCAGGCCCTCAACTGTAATGCACCGACATATAAATCACACGAGGGTTTGGTCTATGCCACGCCCATTGTGGAACGTTCGACGACTCCACAATGGCACTGCAAATTTCAAGTTGAAGTGGACCTTGATTACCTAAGCAATGTAAGTTACCATTTGAATTTGCATTTAAATCGTTTTGACCGTTTATACCAGATCTGGCAGCACTTGCTATTGCTCTACGTTAAGTTGGCTGAAGCTGATCGAATTTGTAACGATCTGGCAGCACTAATACGTAGCTTCGTTAAATTAATTTGCCAACCGCCCTGTATTAATTCATGTTTTTCACCTTACAGCCTCAAAAGCTTTTCATATTGAAGCTTTGGAAGAAGACGGCACTGAGCACGGGCACAGAACCCACGCCGCTAGAAGATGCCATTATTGGTTTTGCGGCCCTGAATCTCAACCAGCGTAAGACTAATGCTCCGGCCAATGCCGCTGATCCAAAACCAAATTTTCCAAGCGGTTGGCATAACATTGTCGATTTCAATGGACGCGTTACCGGCGGCCTGGAAATCCATGTGCAGCCATTGATCGGTACAGCGACGGCTTCAGGTACGGCAAATGTGGATAATGCCATTGATCAAATCGACCAGTCAATGGAGTTGCGTCACCTGCAGCTAGGTCAGGCCATAAAACGTAAATTTACCGAACTGGAGCACATTTCGAATAGATTGCGTTCTCGTCTGGTGGATGTAACTGGCGAGACCTTGAAATCGCCACAGTTCGATGTGAATGCAGCCCTGGACAATTGGCAGCCCGACGAATTGCAGCAATGGCATGAGGATGATGAGCTAGCGGCTGAGTTTGAGCGTGCCTTGCGCACACCGACGCCACCGCCGAATGCCCAAGTGCCGGATGCTGGCAAGGAATAGCCCAGGCCTGGACCTGGGCGCAGTCTAATGTCGCGGCTGCAGCTCAATTCAATAGTGCATACGATTAGTCAAAACTCTTTTTCACCCACTCTTGATGTCTATGAAACAGGCTCAAAAATAGTAGTTATATGATGTTTAGGTAACCATCTATATATATACAATTATATACACGTAGTTATATTATACCATTATGATTATTATTATTATCTTTATTATTATTATTCTTATTATTATTATTGTGTACTTAAAAGATTGGCAAATCATTTGCCGCAATCGATTCACATTTTAAAGGCTGTCTTATAGCATAAAATCAAAGCTGCAAATTAAAACAATTATTAGATATTGTTTAGGTCGAATTGCGTTATTTCAAATACACGCGACAGACAGCAAAGAAAATCCCACTTTCCAAAAAAAAAAGAAAGAAATAACAAAAAACATAAGTGAATTTAAATGCAACGCCCCATTTGGCTGAAGTTGCCATATATATATGTATTAGTTTCGAAACTGTGTTAATCACCTAAGTATTTAGTCACTATTACTTAATAAAAATCAAATGCTATGCAACATAAAATGAATTCTTTTATTTCATTTCCATTTTTTGCCAACTCATCCACAAATTTTGGCTGCAATTCAAAAAAAAAGAAAAAGAAATAAAACGTCTGCCATTAGATCCCGCCAGATCGTTGACCTTTCGGCCATTCAACCAGTGCTTTATTATGGCCATAGCTTTAGCCTTTTTGCGATAAACATTTTGGCGATAAACAAACAAAACAAGGCGATAAGTTTCATTGGAAGAAATGAATTCAATTGGCTTTAATGTTAAGCACAAATTATATTATATTAGCTGCTACTGGATACTTGGCTTTCAGCTAATTGCCATAGTTGAAGTGCATTATCAGCGCTCGGATTCATCGTAAACAAACGTAACTGATAATCAATCAAATGACGCTTTATTTGCAAACGTTAATAACTAAAAATGTCCAACAGTAGGGACTGGCCCGACAGTAGAGACCCTGTGTTTAGGCATCCTCTGTGGTACAACAATTATTTTTTCTTCAGTCCGAATTGCACTGAAATTGCTCGCTGACCGATCGAAAGTAGTAGGCGATCAAGAACATATATACTTCGTGGGGCCTGCCACGCCTCCTCTTGCCTGTTACACACAAATCGACTTTGCACAAGTATAGACCCCCCTTGTGGCTTTTTAAAAGATATGAACAATCGAACATTTGCTTAGTCATCGGTTTACAGTAATTTGAACTTAACGAACTGGGACAAAGATGAATTTCGCAAAAGCAAATAAACTTTCGTTTATGCAATGAATCATCATGCATACCACAAACTACCCAGATCAATCAATATAATATCATTTGATAGGCACTTGATCGATTATTTTGCCTTATTGTTCAATAATAAATGCGTTATACGATTCGCTTGCTTTTTAAATACACGTTGAAAAATATTTTTAATATAAAAATGATTACATACTCAGCTTAAAACTAGCATGTTTGTGTGTGTGTGTGTGTGTGTGTAAGTGTGTGAGTGTGATGTTTCATACTCCCTACTGTTGTTTCAGTTTTCATTTGAATATGCTAGAAAATCAAGTAGAACATGTTACACGCGTAAAAAAATCTATATTTGTTATACATACATATAAGTTTCTTTTCTATATACTACATGTATATATGTACGAATATATATATTCAACTACAATATGCCTATATGTATATGTTTCAGTATTTGATAGAGTCAAAGTTCTAATAAAAGGTTTTTTTTTAGGAGCGTAAAGTTATTACAATAATAAAAAAATATATTTAATTAAAATTTCAAAATTATGTATGCTCAAGTAGGGCGACCTCAATTTTAAACGGAAATGTTTGTTTATGAAATGATAATTGATTGATTTGATATATAAAAACTTGGTATAAAATATAATGAATATATAGAAAAATCTATTAAACCCTTCAGCCTAGGCATTTGCTTTTGCTTACAAATTACATAGTACATATATATATATATTTATGTAAATTATTATGATTATTAGTTATTATGTGTATGTGTGTGTGTGTATATATATCAAATGAGTAGGTTAAATTTTTATTATTGTTATGGGATGAGCTGGAATACATTTGGCCGGTCGCTCGGTCGTACGGTTATTGACAATGCGCCTATTTCTCTCAGTTTCTCAGTTTCTATAAATGGAACGCTAAATGTTCTGTTTTGCTTTGTATTTTATATATATATATATATCATTCACTTTGTCTGCGGTTGATGATTTCAAGTGTGCATATTGTTTATTGAAAACGTTTCTTCCTCCTGCCTTCGATCTGTTAATGGCGTCTTTCAGTCAATGACCACACGGGTGAGCAGAATGCCGCGCTTGCACAGCCACAAGCTGGATCAGAGTAAGAGAATACAATAAATTAGTAAATTGGTTAAATGGATAATCGCATGATATAGTCTATGTCATTTACCCAAAGCCAGCGCCCAGCAGCAGTGAAAGGACATTGGTAACCAGCAGCGAGTAGAGAATTTCGCGGGAGAACAATGAATTGGCGCCCAGACGCTTTAAGCGTATGGAATAGCCCGTTGATTTCTTTTTCTCCTCCTCATTACCCTCATTGCTGGAGCGTTCGAATTTCCATTCTCTGCAAAACAACATTCAGAGTAAACGTATTAATTGATAAATAAATAAATATATAAATATGTATATTATGGAAGTAAATATGCTTACTTTGGTGGCTGATCATCGGCACTACGATTCCAGTTCTGCAACCAATCGCCATTATCTGTGTTTTGTTTATCGCCAGTCTGTTTTTGGGATTGTTTTTTAATGATTGTGCATATTTAATTAGTTCGGAGTGCCAAATTGGAGGTCAAATTGTTTATCTTTGCTCACCTTTGTCCAATAATTGATATATACATTTCGCAGCTCATCATCGGGGCAGAGCTCCGACTGTGGACTGTTCGGTGGACTCTTCGGGCTATCGCGCGGCGTATCACGGCGAGAACTGGCCAGGGATACGACCCGACTGGACTGATTTGATTCACGTTGTGCCTCGCGCAGCAAACGCAGATACTCCTCACCATTGTTGAATGGCAATGGTGTGATTCTGTCGGGACTCTTGATGCCAGCCATGGCAGCTGTTGTGCTCAGTTCGATCCAAGATTCTATTTATAAAAGAATATATAATATAATTAATAATAATTGTATATTATAATGCAAGAACTTTAGTCGTAAAACGTAGAGTTAAGTGCAGTTTAGCTGACACAAAGCAACATAGAATCAACTTCTGGCTGTAAATAACAGCAGACTGTATTTTAACAGCCCTGTTGTTAACAGCAAAGGGTAAAAAATACTGCATTCTTTTTACAATAAATTAATATAAATATATTTATATATTATACAAAATAATTTATATATTATTATTTATAGTATTATATTATATTTTGAATAAAAAAATCCATTAAAGCATATTAAAGTTTTATTTTCTTCTTTAGGCTGCACTTAACATTAACATTTGCCGGCCATTGAACGCTCGCTTGCGATTAACAGAGCCCAGTATTTTAACAGTGACGTATCGAGCAGCCATTAAATGCCGCTCGCCACATTTTCAATTACATTCCCGACAAGCTAAACAGCTGAACATCTGTGCAGTTGACATGTTTATGTGCATATGCGTATGAATGTGTATGTATGCATACATTTAGATAAATAGTTTACAATAAAAAGCAAACAAATTGAACATTCTTTTGTGCTCGTTGCTGTTTCTATGTTAGTATAACTGTTTTATGTATGTGAGATATGGCCTTGCTTATAGTTTGCTTTGTTTTGGCTTTTTTCGAGCCATTTTGGCCATTTCGTTTAACATTTGCCAGCGCTGTCTGTTATTTTAACAGAGTCAACAATATTTTAACAGCTGCGCAGAGCAGACATAACCAAAAATGCCGCCCCCATTTCATTTATTTGGCTTGTCTACTAAGGTGTGCGTGTGTGTTTGTTTGTATGTGTGTGTGTGTTTATCTCTGTAAGTGTATGTGTGTGTGGGAGAGCGTGCGGGCCATTGATAAGGTAAATAAAAACAATTTCCGTTCGTGTGTGTGTGTGTGTGTGTAGGTATATATATCTACGTGCATGTTTTGTTTTGTCTATGACTATCAACAAAATTTCATTTCATTTCATTTTCTATGAATTGGCAATTGGAAACTAAAAGGCGTGCAAATTACATATAGAGAGATTGTTACAGCAGCATTCGTTGATAATTGATAATGCATATATATTTATATATATCTCTATATATACTTTGCAAAGTTTTAAACAATTACAATCGAACACGAACTGTCTATAGTATACTCACGTGGCAGTCCAAACATTATTCAATATAATACTATATATTTTTGTCTACTCTTTCTTTCGATCAACTTTTATTGCCAACAGACAAATGTGAACTGAAATATCTTGCAGAAATGCATAAATATGCTCATAATTTTTTTTATATATATTTTTGTTTGAGTCGAACAGGTAGTTGTTTGTTTGCTGGCGGTACCGATACGAGGTAAACAAGGTAAACAATAACAAAAGATGACCGAACTATAAAACAGGTAGGTCCTAAGTAAAAACAAACGTGTAATAAGGGTAGTTGGCAATAAATATTGGCTTGCTGACTCACGGCACGTAGGCAAACTTCACTCTCTCTCTCTCATTCTCTTCTTCGATACCTTTCTCACTCTCTTTATCTCGCTTACACACGCTCTTTCTCCAGCTGCATTCGCGTATAAGTTTATATATATATATGTGTGTGTGTGTGCATCCATTCCAGAGTGTGTGTGTGTGTGTGAATTCTTTCAGTGTGTGCG
>JBANCZ010004194.1:0-10730 GCA_037040025.1 Sphaerogastrella javana | reverse complement strand
GACAGGGACTACCATATATATATATATATATATAACGAATTTATTGGGTTCGTCCAGCCAATTCATCTGATATGCATGCCTTATATCATTTCATTTCACATGATTTTGTTTGGCATCGCTTTAACATTTGACATTTAAAATGGCCAAAATATTTGTATTTATATTTGCTGATAAGCAGTTTAAAGATTTAGACGTAGACTGTTAGCTAACATTTTCTGGCTCAGTTCGCTCTGTTAAACGCTGTGAGAGGAGCAACTGTTAAAAGTCGCGTTAAATATTCCAGCACAGTGTGTAGGTAAAACACTTTTATAGTATATTGAATTAGAGCATTTCTGTAGTATTGGAGTACAATATTTTTATCAATGCTGAAACACCTTAATCCTGTTAAATACTGTAAGGAATGGCTACTTCTGTTAAACACAGAGTAGCTGCTGCCACTGTTAAGCGCAGTGATAAGTAAACCTGTTAGAAGTCTTAACTCAGAGAAGCCTTAGAGAATATGGATAGTTCGCATTGCAATATTGTTTATCGATGTTGATTTAACATATCAAAACAAACAATGAGCAAACATGAGCAAAAGTACATTCAATAGTAAACAAAGAACTATGAAAGAAAATAAGAAAAACCATAGCGAGAACACTTTACGATGAACAGAGTAAAAACATGGAACAAAAAGTACAAAACGAAGAAATGCAAACATGAGATGTAATGGAACAAAAACGAATGATGAACAACAAACAAAAGCGGTCAGAAAAATCGAGTAAATGATGAATAAAACCGAAGTTTTTGGTAAGCAACATCGTTCACTCAATTCAAACAATAGATTATGTCTCTTCATTCATTCGTTCGTTCAGCAACATCTTTGCATTTATGTAAAATTCTAATTACTTTGAAAAGGAAATTAAGAACTTAATTAATTGAATAATGATTGCTCTTCGGCATACCCCAAAATATTTAAATGTATTCTCTTTAACTTAATTTTAATGCAAATATAAATACAGTAGTATTATTTATATAATTTGTATCAAGCTGCTGCCTAAGCACTGACTTTCTATGCATCAATTACTACATAAATATAGTCAAATTTTATTTTGGGACATCAAGAAAATTCCAAAATCGAATCGATACATGCAAATTGTTTTGTATCTTGCAGTTTGTATTTTGTAATCCCCCTTAAAAAAAACAAAATACAATATAAATCGAAGGTCATCTCGACGCCTCTGATTGATTAACTCCTTTTTTTTGTTATAGTATATGGTATGCATGCCAATATAAATGTGTATCGCTGCGTGTGTGTGTGTGCACCTGTTAGCCAGGCCTTATCGAAAGGCCAATTTGTTTTTGCCTGGCACTGACAAAACCACAAATCGTCAGACGTGGTGGGCGTGGGGGGCTGTGGGGGAGTGGACAGGCTGCAACGTCAAAGTGAATTGATGACTGATATATGGAAAGCAGAGCAGTAAAGATTAGGCAACATGTAAAACGTGTCAAGCAACAGAAATGAAATAAAATCAAATGAAAGCAAAAAAAACCCACACCTACACACAACATGACAAGGTTTTCGGTAAAATTTGTGCATATTTTTATATGTTTTTGCTGCTATTTCTTTTATTTTTGTGCTTTTGGCAGAAAAACATGGACAATCTGTTTGCACAACTGTCAGGGTTTGCTTTTTAGCAGTTGTTGTTTTTGCTGATGATGGCGTAAAATATCATTTATAATTTCTGTTCTGTCAGTTCGGCTCAATATGCTATATATTTTATATGCTCTGACTTGTCTCTCCCTCTCTCTGTTGTGTTTTTTTTTTTGGTTAGACCTGTAGAACTTTAGCCTCGGCCTGAAATGATTTGTGTAATGTAAATATATTGAATTTGTATTTGCCTCTCTACACTTTAATGCAAACATTTGTCATAGAACAAATGAACATTTTTGCATTGTATTTGCCTGGATGGGCACTTCAGCATGAATATTTAATGAATAGATGTACAGTTTGTGTTTCGTTTTAATTGCTTTTCATTGAATTGGCATTAAAATCTTTTGATGAAACAGAGGAGACACTGAGTGAGTGAGCAACTTGTAACTCAGCCATGTAATGCCAAACAAATTGCCAACCAATTGGCCATAACAAATTCGGTTTTTATTTTTTATTAGTTTTGGGATTTGCTGCAAGAGAGTTTAATTAACTTTTACAGCTCCCTTTGTCCAATGTCTGGAATGTCAATTGCCACAATAAGACTTAACCAAAACAAAACAAACCAAACCAAACCGAAAAGAAAAATATAAAAATAAAAGGAAAATATTGTAAACTCTCCGTCGAGCATACCAAAAGCAAATGAACTTATGCGAAAAATAAATGAATGAAATTGTTTTCGACCGTAATCCATTTATGGCCAACATTGTAAGCATGGTAATTGCTTTCGGGCCAACAGAAAAAAAAAGAGAGAGAACAAAAGAAAGAAAGAAAAAAAAAACAGAACGTAAATCTACGCGAAAATGATCTAATTTATTATTACATTCTGTACTCATGTTGATGCTGCTACCACATTGTTTATGGCACTGGGACTTAATCGGCTTATGGCTGTCATAACGAGGCTATTTACATTATGCATCATTGAACTGAAATTTAAAAGGCAACGCCTATCATCTACGGCTAAGTTAAATGTTCCAAACCTAAAGCTTAAATCATTTTAACAAACAGAAATCCATCCAGCAAACAACAACATATATAGTAACCATATATACGATTTGTAGAGATTTCAGCTAATGTGCACATTTATATTTCAACAGTTAAGAGTGAAATTATCATAAAAAGCTTGACACACACAGATGTGTCCTCAAATTGGATTGAAGCTCAACAAAAAAATCCGAAAATGAAATATAAGAAAGAGAGAAATTCGACAAGCTAACCTCACAAATTCAACCTAACGAACCTGCACTTGTGAACCCATCACTGGAAATTAGATGCACAGACACAAAAATCTCCTTTGGTTCATATATGTACCCATATATATATATATATATATGTATGTGCGAGCATAATCGTAATGCTCACCAAGCTTTTATTTATAATTTATAGCCAGTAAAAGCATATGAAAAACATGTCTGCCAATTTGCGTTATCGTTTTCCGAGTTTTATGTGAATATCACGAAAATTTTATGCTTTCGTTTACTACATACTACACCGTATACTTCAATTTAGCAATCATAATGCATATATTATGCTACAAATTAATTGCATACAGCAGTCGAATGATAATGTAATCAAAATCCATATATAAATGTTGAATATGAACTTTAAACACATTTGAATTCATGTGGTTTATTCATATAATTCCGGTAATTAACTACAAATTGCTGCTAAATATTTTCTTAACTTAATTGTATTATTTACAATTATTTATTTTTAAGTTTATTCACAAAAAGAAAGTTTATAAGAGAGAGAGAGAGAGAGAGAGAGACAAAGGGTTGCTATTATCGCGTATCGTCCCTTCTAACTGTTGAATAATTGTTTTGTTTGCCATAAACAGAAGAATATGCAGACAGACTAGATTATGCCTCAGCCTTGGCTATGCCAGTATTAAGCTGTTTCCATATAGTTCTATATGATGTATACAATATGAAAATGCTTAAATGATTCTCTTGTATGATCCAAAGTTGTTGTTGTTGTTGTTGTAAATGATGTTGTTGATGATGATGTTGTTGATGCATGTTGTGCAGTTGTTGAATAAAAACAAGCATAAATAAGAGCAAATGTTCAGCTGTCGACTACAGACATGAATGAATCTATAGGCACATGTGAACACATACACACAAACACACACATATACATACACATACTCATAGAAACACACACAGACATAGGCATAGAGGCATTGGCAATGCAGGCGTTCATGTGTAAGACCTTTTGTATGCAGCATTTTCACACTTTTACTGGATGCCTAACAACCATCTAATGCTCTAACGATTTGCACAATTCTATATGTATATATATATGTATATGTATATCGATATCAGTGACGTGTTTTGACTTTTATGAGCTCATATTGATATGATGTTATTTAAATTATTTTCATGGTCGCACGACCTTCTAAGCACAGTACAACCCACATGCTATACGCTTTATCTGGTGTGTCTAAACATGTAAATAGAACTTGGATATATACATATATGATATGTGTATATGTGTATGTATATGTATATGTCTAAGAGTGCTGAGTTCCAAGTTCCTTTAATACATTGAATTTAAGTACAGGCAAACGGTGTCTCTTAGATAAGCTTCCGTTTTGTTATGCCTGGCCATTGCGAGCCTGCTTATTTTTGATTGACTGCGTTTTTCGAGTTGACAAAGCAGCCATGCAGAACCGCCAATTACTATGATAATGTACACACAAACACACTCACACACTCACACACACACATACAGAAATACACACACATGAACCTTGAAGTTGGCAAGTTGCCATTGTATGATTTCATTTTGCCAACTTAGCACTCCAGCACCCTGTGACAACTACAACAGCATAAAAAAAAACCCTAAAAAAATCCACAAAAAAAAGAAGGTTCCACACACACACACACGTACAAAAAGAGGGAACACAGCCAGCGTTGCCTTCAATTGAAGACACGTAACATTGACAAATTGCTGAGCTGTGCCAAACAGTAGCAGCAGTAAAAAAGAGCAAAGGCGATCCTGTTTATTGCCTGCTTAAATATTATAGCCAAAATGCTGAATGACAGCGAATGTCTGTTTCACTTGAAATGCATTATCAGGTCATACTAGAAAAACGTATTTAAAATTCATGCTAATACTATTGTAAAATTAATTAAAAATAAGTACGTTTTGATTAAAATTGCATTAACAGATTTTAAAATTTTGCATGGAAAGTTTTGTTTTAAATTTCTTATTATTAGTAAAAGAGATACCAGGCATATTGCACCTTTCCCACTGCTCTTCATTGCTTCTATCTTTCGGAGTACTTCGCTCAAAGCTTAAGGAATCACATGCACATAGAACGTAGAAATTGAAGGAATTGTGTGGAATTGAGAGCACATGATTTCGTATGCAGATTGTAGATTAAAATACAAATGCAAAATGAGTGAGCAACGTTGCCAACTAGCATAAGATTATCCGTCGCACTGTCTAAATTAGAGCCGATTTAATCAACTTTATATATATATGAACATAAGTTAATATGTATGCATATCCATCGATGCATTCTATTGTTTCATTCAACAAATTTGAAATTCATTATCAACAATGTTGTCAACTATTTCTAGTTTAATCTAGAGCATGAATCTAAACGAATACATTGAAGATATTGCAGCTCTAGCTGTAGTCATTCAGTCACTTGTTTTAGTCAGAGCAACTTGTCGAGATATGTAGATTGAGATTGAGATGTCTGTGTACTATGTGCTGTCTTTCATATTGTACAGCAGCACAATATATGTTTCTATGTAGTCAGTTGAGTCATATATTGAACTACCTTCTCGACGTTTAACATATTTACATTGCTTCTTTTTTGGCACAATTTAAACGTTGGTGCAATGCATTTGCTGCTGCCGTAAACTAAAAGATTTATCAACAAAGAGGAAAGGCTTCTTAGCTGTCTTATATGAGTCTGGTGTAAATTACAAATAAGTTTGGCCAAGGCTCACAGGGGAACAATTGTAGGAACAATATGACAAATGTTACACGAGGGGCTGGACATTGTACGATCGCATTTTTAAATTTTCTCTGAAACCATTTCGCAGAAACTATAAACAGAGTTACTGCTGTTTGTTGCATTTTTTTTTTTTCAAATATTATCGATTTCTGTGCTTATATATTCTATTATGCATGCGACAAGTGGTGCAACTGAGAGATTTGACTGTCTAATAGTTATCTGAGAATAGAGAGAGAGAGTAAACACAATGCTGTGCATATAGAGAGAAAAATTGTTGCATTTTTAATAGAAGCTCAAAGTTGACTGCGACTTGTATGAAACTGTGAATAATTTCGAGAACACTCGTTCCAATTTTAAAATGCACGCGTTGTTCGAGTTTTATTTGAAACATGCTGTTCGAATAAATCTATTTGTATTCACACACAATGACACTCATTTATACTCACACACAGAGTCCATATGGTAGCACCAGCTGGCAATGGGTCATTGGTCGAATTGAAAACGAATGGGATTTTGATTGTGAGTAGCCAGAAAGCGTATTTATCATGATTTATTTTAAAGTGTGGTGCAAAACTGCAGACATTGATAGACTTGGCGAATTGTCATGGCTGCCGAAAACCCAAATCAATTTGAAACTTATCGCATTGGGTTCCCATCGACTGCCATTGATTGATTTGCATTGCAACAAACACAATGAAACAACAAAGTAGCCAACGTTTGATTTGAAAACTTTTTTTCAATCGCTGAAAGTGATAAACGATGCTCTGGCATTGGCAAGTTCACAAACAATATACGTTTCGCCACGTATTAGAACATTCGTTCTGGCTTGTATACAAATTTTTAAATGGCATTTTCACGCCACAAATCATTGGCGTTAGCCTGGAGACATGGCTTATGCAGTTGGAATAATTAAATTTAATAGCTACTGGTTGCCTTAAAACGGATTCAACTTTGACAATTCCATGGGCCCCAAGCTGTTTTCCATAAATTAAAACAAATGCAGGCTAATCCAATTTATAGCTTCGCATTTGAAACATATATCAAGCATAATAAATTAGACCCAAGTGCTGCTGCTGCATCCCTAGTCCACAAACATTTAAATAAATCGATTACAAATTTATACCTGTTGCTTAATAGCAAAATGTAAATTTGCATTAATGTTGAGCAGGGTAGAGTATTTATTGATTTATAAATCACTACTGTTACTTTTACTGTTTTGATTTTGATTTGTTGTGCAAATAGTGTGCAACATTTCGATGCTTTCATTAGGTAAATTAGTAATTCAAAAATATTACATATTTTTGTTAGAGTTGCCATAATTTCAAACTATATTTTTCCCAGTTTTATATGCATAACCACAAAAATGTATTTGTTATAAACGAAGGGAATTCTAATTAAAATCACACCCCAAAAAAGTATGCTACAGTAAATTAACTTTCCATGTTTACAGAGGGCTAGAAAAATGTTAAATATCTCGCATAGATTAAATAAACAACTACAAAAAAATTAAAAATTAAAACTGTGCACAGTATAAACCCGATAAAACCAACAGCAAAAGCAATGAATTATTGTTAGAGGAAATACGTAGCTATATGCCTCACACTGTGGTTCTGTAGCGACAGCTGTTTTGCGGCCACTACACACATTAAAAAAAAGGAAAGAAAAGAAGTAGAAAAAAGCGTGGAAAAATCGCAACAAAAAACAAGCAAACAAAAATGAAAACAAAAATGAAAACGAAAACGAGAATGTATCGTTACGCTCTGTTAATTAAAATAAACCACTTTGGGGAATCAGCTTGGAAACCATCAAGCTAACAGTGCATGCATGTAAACTCTATGTTATTTGCTTAAAAAAAAAGTAAAGGAAATAAAGGAAAGTTTTAGAAAGCGTTAAAGTGCCGCCTGCATGCAAACCTAAGCAAATATGTTACACAGCTTTGCCTTGGTTCTATTTTTTTTTTCTGCGCCTGAATGAGCTGGAAAACAAAACTGAACAGAGCTTGAATAGTTCAGTTGGTATATCCCCATATAGTTGCTGCAAAAGCCACAGCGGCAATAATAAACGCGGCACAACGAAGAGGAGCAAAGGATGCACAAAATGCAAAACAAAAATATTTGTGAATGTCAAAGTGCAAAGGCAAAGATGGTTTTGTGAATCCGGAGCACAGGCAAATAAACCGCAACAGATGACAATCAAGTCGCCCACAGAAACGAATGAACACGCACTAAGCGAGTGTATGTGTAAGTGTATGAGTGTGTGTGTGTTAGTACAGACTAACAACTAACAGTGCAAGTTCACATTGTTGACATTTGTTCAACATTTTCTGCATTCTCTGGCAAAAGGAACTTGTGCTCTCCCTTGTGTCAACATATTGCCCTGGAGGGAACACTATTTCTTTTTCTTTTCGTTTTTTTTATTTTACAAAGTATGAAAAGTAATAAAGAATCATGTTCCATTAGAATTTCCTCCAGGAAGACTTAAACGAGTGATGCGCAAGCCAAAAACTTGAAGCGAGACAAACGAGAAATAAATGAAATTGCAACTGTTAACTTTAATCTGCCTGAGGTTTATATAAATTGCCATCGTATAGCATACTTATCAGCGCACAGATGTGTATAAATATTTATAAGTGCATTGCGCTGTTGACACACACACATACAGCAGACACACAAAAGCTGGCTGCTATAACAGCACTGGACGCAGTAGGCCAATCTGAACAGAACTTTAATAGCCTGCCAGCCATACTAAGAGAGCATATAATGACCAGAGGTTTTATTACTTTTAAATCAGTTGCCTGGCAATGTGGGCTCAGTTATAGCCGACCAATTGATACTCTTTATTTGAATGTATTGTGGCAGTAGCTGTACAGAATTCCATCTATGAATTATGCCATATTTAGTGAAATAGTTTTTAAACAATGTCCTGTCTATGACCTATAGTCAAACGCATTGACTAAAGCATTGGACTTTCGGCTGCTGGCAGTGTATAAAAGCTAATTAAAGTCTGAGTAAAATAAATTTATGAGGCGCACACTGCCGCGCTGTATTATGGTACACTCGAGATAGAGAGAAGGAGACAGAGATAGAGAGATAGAGAGAGAGAGAGAGAAAGAGAGAGAGAGTGGGAGAAAAGTCAGCAACAGCAAGAGTCAAAAGACACAAAATTAGAAGGTCTATTAAAAAGTCATTGCCATTGAGGGGTCGCCGTTGAAACCTGGCTGAGAGAGAGCTACGAACTGAGAACTGAGACCTGGGAGAGAAATGATATAAGAAAGCTGAAAATAGCCAACAGTTCGCTACCGTAAAGTTAATTGTATTTTAATTATGCGGCTCAAAATGACGAACAAAAGTAAAAGAGCAACCAAAGACAATTAAATGCGGCAACCGCACGGAAAAAATCGTCGCAAAAATTACGTGAAAAGTAGGTAGAAGCAACAGCTACAGTTTGCTGGCATAGAGTAGATAATTAGGATAACTGCAAAAGCTGCTTAAGCAGCATTTAGTCGATTTTAATAAAAAATATAAACACAAATAAATAAACAGTTTTGTAACAGTAAAAAAATGCTTAACAGCAGAACAAAATTGTTGCAAAAAGCAACCTTCAAACATGCTATAGTACTTGAAGTTGGTATAGTTTTTGATGACAAATAATTCTCCATGCTTCTTTCTCCTGTTACATAAATTAAAATATAAAAAAATACATAAAATGCACATGTTACAGTTAGAAACTAATTTCATATTACAGTTTCAACTGTTTATCTTTAGGAAAAACATATACAAATTTGTGTTGAAGATGCGCACGTGGAATTCTAATTAAAATCACGATCCAAAAGCTTGCACACAATATTTACATTGGAGTGGTAAAGAAAAAAAGGAATGCCACAATAATATTGCATTTTTAAAGCTGTATTACTGAACAATACAATTGTTGGTTAATAACGTGGCATGAAAATGTTGCCCCTTGATAAATTGACGTCAATTGTGTTAGCTTTTCTTGTAAATAGAGTCTTGTGATAAGCCAAGACAGTGCTTGACATTTATGGCACATCATATTTTGAGCATATTTTACAGCATCACAATGCTGTGCATTTACTTGACTCCATGTAAGTGTTGAATCTGATCTCAGGGACTTTAAAAAGATATTTATGGACACATTGGTCCTTTGTAACCGTGCAGACACTTTGAGTTCATGGCAGCAGTTTGTCTATTGTGTGGCATTTGTTAGCTTGTCGTTGCACTTTGCATTATGATGCACACAATTCGCTTTAAGTGCTGACAAATGACAATTGTTGAGCCAACAATAAGGAATCATTGCTTCCACAGACCTCAAATGCTCCAAAAGCATCGCAATCTGATGTTTAACTTGGTTGCTCTCTTTCCGATTTTTGTAGCTACACAAAAGCTTTAAATTGGCTGCATTTGTTTGTCAATTTGGCAAATGGCATAATCCGCTAATAATCTGCCTTCTATATCTATCCATTATGTTGTACATTTTATACTTTAATTGCTGACAGGACAAACGCAATATTCTAAATTATCTAAATCACTTGATTTGTGTGTTTGGCAATTGTCGATCTACTAATCGTATGATTAAATTAAGCACAGACTGAATTCAAATTATGCAAACAGATAAAGAAATGCAAAATTCTTGTTGTTGTTCCTATTGTTCAGGTCAGGCTAACAAACTGTATGTATATGTATGTATATATGTATGTATATTTGTATGTATGTATGTATATATATGTATGTATATATATATATGTATGTATATATATGTATGTATGTATATATGTACGTATATATATGTATATGTAAAATTTGAATTTAATGCCCAACACATTTGCCCTGGCTGCATTTAGTCCAAGATGAAACAATGCAAAAAAGCTTAATTCGAATTTAAATAATGCAACAAGATAAACAAATAAACTTAGCTATAGTATGTATAATAAACATACGTCTATGCAAATTTGCAACGCAATGGAAAATTTTGTCTAGGGTTGTTGATAATATATCGAAATATCAATATATCGATATATTTAACAGAAAACGATATATTTATATCGGGATA
>JBANCZ010004193.1:0-10731 GCA_037040025.1 Sphaerogastrella javana | reverse complement strand
ATACCAAATACTTTAGCTAACATACTGCAGATGATCGAATAGATAGATTGGATTTTATAGATAGAACGGATACAAAAGTTGGAATAGGTGAAATGGATAAATATTGAAAAAAGCTTCTATTCTGTAAGAATATAGGGAACATATGGAATAAATAGAATGTATGGGATAAATGAAATCGAATAGTGATATTGACAGAATAGATGAAATGAATGTGATAAACGAAATCGAATGGTGATACAGAATAGATGAAATGGATGGGATAGACGAAACCTAATAGTGAAATACATCAAATAGATGGTCACTATGTCGATGATGTAACTTGTTTTTATTAATTTCAGCTCGTAACGTTCAAGCTGTGCACTGACATTTAGCTATCAGGTCTAATGTCCTAACCTTGGCTCTTAGCAGGATAAATTAAAAAAGGGAAGATAATCTCATTCTTCTTGTTTCTTATTACATAAATTATTAAAATGTTTATTTTATTTATTGAAAATTGGATTGGATACTAAATTGTATGTTAAAACAGCTCTGAAAAAGTGATTCATATTTAATAAGAAATTTTGCTACTACAAATAAGTAGAATTCGAAAAATGCTTGCAGTGATTATAGTTAAAGAAAAGGAACTAAAGTAAATAAATGCTAACTTGTCAGAATTTAGTACATGTTGAAGGATGGTATCGATTTATTCGATTAATACTCAATTAATCACAATCAATGCAAGTATGAATTTTTAAACAACTAGTCGAAAGATCATTTGTTTTATAGAAATTGTTTGAATTAATATTAATCAAAATATTATGACAATTTTTGTAATTATTTTTCCAATCCTGTTTAATAACATCTTTGGAACAGGGTATGCATCGCATTGCCATCAAGGAAACATTCACAAATATCTATTAACAACAGAACATTACATTCACCAAAAAAAAAAGAAGAGCAAAAAGCGAACATAAATACAATGATACACATACTCTCACCCACACACACACACACACACACACACACACACACACACACACACAGAGAAGACACATTGAGACATATACGCACACATGGAGACACCTATATTAACTGCTGGTCTGTTATAAACAAAAGAAACTACTTTATATGTAACGGCAAAGTGTTTTTATGTATGTGTGTTGGCAACACTTCAAGCAGCACCCGCATAAGCTACACAGAGTTACTTACACCCTCTCCCAACTCCTTGGTTTTCTCTGTCTCAATTTGCACTCTACACAGCTCTTCATTTGTCTTCTCTCCTTTGACTATACGCTATACCGTATACCCTATACCATATACCCTATATCCTTGCCAGGCTTCCATTCGTCTTGCCTCGTCTGCCAGTCAGTCTGGTTGCTCTGCTTTGGCCAAGTCCATTTGTCTGCTGAGTGGCGTAGAGCAACGACTACTGATGTATTATGGCGCCATACACAGACAGTTACACACACTCACTCGCACACACACACACACACACTCACTCGCACACACACATAGAAGGAGAAGAGAGTTTGCCTGTTGTGCGTTCGTATTTCATTGCCGTATGAGTACTTTTTCAGTCGAGTCGTCGAAAAGCTGCATTGTTTTGGCCAGCCCACGCTTTCTCTTGTCCTCTCACTTTCTCTCTCTTTCTCTATCTCTCTTTCATTCTCTCTCTCGCCCCTCTCTCTCTCTCTCTCACACACTGTCTTTGTCGCTGGCAAACGTTAACAGACAGACAGACAGGCATGCACTTATGCATTTGCATTTTAAAGCAATTTTAACTGCTTTCCTCTTTATCCCTTTCACTTCAGCTTTTTCTCCTCTCCTTTTGGCTTTTTGTTCAGGTGGCGACGTCTGAGAAAGCTTCACGCTTTTTGCGTTTGTTTCACGTCATTTTTCATTTGACGTCACCACCTCCTGGTACATGGGGCTTCGATGTGGGGGCGTGGGCGGTGCACTGAGGGTACGCAACGTGCAAACGCCTACACTGAACACGCACACACCTACATATATACACATACCCATTTTTGTAATATGGAACAATTGGAAACCTCTTAAATATTGATAGATGACCTCTGAAAAAAGGGTAACAATTTATGCTCCTTGATTTATATTCATTTTCGTTCGATTGGTCGATTGTTCGATTGTTTTTCGCACTGCATAGGAATACGAAATTTATTGAAACCCTTTTGACATGGAGCAGATAAACCGTGGATTGTGATCAGCAGAATCTATGTATAGGCATTTACATATGTACATATGTATGTGTATGTCTAAATTGTGATGTATATTTTATAAAGTATTATTTGGTAAGCAAAGTAGTCTATGAGAATCTGTTATTGAAGTTTTTGGTTTTTGGTTTTTGGTTATTGGTTATTGGTTATTCAGATTGTAAATAAAGTCTTTAATAGGAAACGTAGCAACGGAATGCCTGAGGTTATACAATTGGCTGGCGTGCTGTCTGGACACACTGGATGGGTTACTCAAGTGGCGCCGCATCCGTATGATTCGGATCTATTGGTGTCCTCGTCACGCGACAAAACCATTATCCTGTGGCGCCTGACCCGTGAGAGCCAGAATAATTATGGTTATATGGTGAAACGCAACTACGGCCATTCGCATTTTATAAGCGATGTGGTGCTCTCATCGGATGGTAATTTCGCCCTCTCCGGTAGCTGGGACCGCACCATACGATTATGGGATTTAACTACTAGCACAACTACACACCGCTTTGAGGGTCACACCAAAGATGTGCTGTCAGTGGCTTTCTCTCCGGATAACCGTCAGATAGTGTCCGGTTCGCGCGATCGAACCATTAAGTTGTGGAACACCTTGGCCGATTGCAAGTACACTATAACCGATGATTGTCATGGCGACTGGGTTTCTTGTGTCCGTTTCTCGCCCAAGCACAATGACCCATTGATTGTATCCTGTGGCTGGGACCGCACCGTCAAAGTATGGGATCTGACTAATTGTAAGCTGCGTAGCAATCATCATGGCCACACTGGCTATCTGACCACAGTGACGGTGTCGCCAGACGGCTCTCTCTGCACCTCTGGAGGTAAGGATGCCAAGGTGCTCTTCTGGGATCTAAGTGATGGACGGAATCTGTATCCGCTGGACCATCACGATGTGGTTAACGCCATGTCCTTCTCGCCCATTCGCTATTGGCTTTGTGTGGCCTGTGGCTCATCAATTGTCGTTTGGGACCTGGCCTCAAAGAAGGCCGTGTTTGACCTCTGGCTGGAGGATGTTACTCCTACAGCCAAAGGTGATTTGCCGCAGTGCCTATCGCTGGCCTGGTCCATTGATGGACAAACCCTATTCGCCGGCTACTCGGACAATAAGGTGCGTGTTTGGAAAGTGATAACTGGTCAATAACTCAATGAATACTCGAACACCCATTAGCTGATTTGTTTATTCTATGTTAGAAACAGGAGGAACAAACCTGTAATTAAACTCTAAATGCGAATACGTTTAATTACAATTTCAATAACAGTTACACCAACAATAAATACAGAAACTTTCATAACACCGTAAACCCGATCGATTATTTAAATGTTTCAATTTTACACCGAATACATTTTGTTCAAGTCTTATCCTTTCCATAGTATAATATTCCTTTTCACTGTGACAGCAAATCAGCGGATCCTTTCGCTTCTTTCTGTCCAAACTGTCGATGCCGTCAATATTTGATTAACAATTCGCAATCTTGGCCAAGGCAAAACATCTTTATCGTCCTTTTGTAAGACACTTATGTGTATAACGCTTATTTCCTTGAGCGTCCAAAGTGCTAAATCATGAGTTTCAGATAGGATTGTGATTTTCTGCGCCAAGCAAATGGGTGGGAAATGAACGAATGCTCAAAGAACTTCCAAGTGCCAACTAGGTCAATCCCAAGACACAAGAGACAAGATACAAAAAAATCTGCGACATCACGATAGCATATACGATGCGAATAAGTACAGAGAGAAACAACAGAGAGAGAGAGGAAGGAAGCAACGCATGTCTCTTCGATTTGGATACAAACAGATTAATAGCGAGAACCGAGCAAAGCCCAAGACAGGCGGTACAATCGGAGCTGGAGGAGAGATGATGAGACGATGGAGAGCCGTAGCTCAGAGAGGGGAGTCGAAGCGATGTCGACAAATCCGTAACAACAAGACCACAGAACGCAATCGCAATCACATTTATTTATTTATTTTTATGTTTAGCAGTTGGCATTTTTCTTATTTCGCTGCCAAACGCAGCATAAAAAGCTGACAGGCGACATATCCAAGCATATCCTTACTAGGGATGGCGCAAACACTCGGCGGCGCTCCTGACTGTCGACAGGAGAAGGCACTGAAAGGGTCGAGGTCATGCTAATGATTAATACGAGCTCACGCTGCCCCCATAAACCATAGGCAGGAAAAACTATGGTAACTTTGCCTATGCGAACCGACTTGCCTTGCACCTGCCAAACACACACACAGACACACACACAATCACACACACACACACATGCACCCAACTTTGTATATATGAATGTGCACCTAAACGCGCCTACACACACCCCCACAATGGATTTGCACATACACAAGAAAAAGTAACGCAACAGAATGATATTCCATTACACACATCCTGACCCTGGCTACCAGAATTCCACCTACTCCAATGTACCATATACAATGAGCACCCACACATACATCAAAGCCCTTGTATATGGTATATGTAGGATATGCATATGTATGTATGTGCAAATACTATGTATACATATAAGTATTTTGTACATAATACAGAGCTTGGCACTACTTTTACAGTGTACATACACATACGCACATACGCACACACACACAGACGCACACATGCATGCGTATAGGTGAAGGACTTTGAAAATCGACCACTAGCCATGCCCGAGAACTGTGCGTGCAAGCAGGATGGCAACATTAACAGCATCGTTAAGCATTGTTCTCTCTCAGAGAGCGAGCGTGCCTGTGTCCATAAACTGTGATTGTGTGTGAAAACGAGAGCGAGTGAAACAGAGAGAGAGCAAAAGAGAGAGAGAGAGAGAGAGAGAGAGAGAGCAGGAGCACTGCACGAGTGAGTCAGCGACACTGTTCGTACGCAGCGTAGTATACTCGCAGGCGTAAAAGTGTGTAAAACTCGACTCTCGATGAATGAGTCGCTACACACACTCACACATACACGCACACTCATACAAACACAGCACATATATGTATGTATGAATGCCGCAAGCAACGCCCTGGCACAGGCGCACAACAACCGAATACAACACCAACAACAACAACAGCAACAACAACAACAGCAGCAACAACAGCAACAACTACAACAACAGCAGCAGAAGTAAAAACAAAAAAAAACAACAACCACCGAAACCGACAAAGCACTTGCTGCTGCTGCCTTTACAGCTAGCATGAGCGGCGAGTTTTAGGGGGTGTAGCTACTTCACTCGCTGCTTTTTTGCATTGCCATTACAGTTTGGCGATTTATTTTTTGTATAAGTGCCGCTTTTGCTGATGAGAGTACAATTTGATGCTGTGTTAATATTATTTCATTATTTGATACATATACATTTGCATGTATGTACATAGTAAATGAAATGTTCCGTTCACTTTCACAGTTTGTACAGTTAGGGATTTTGGGCGTCTTCGACGAGCGGCCATGGTAATATACTCACACAACGATAAGTAATGTCTGTATTCATGTCACTTCTCACTTGCGTTTGATTTCTGTTCTGCCAATGTCATTGGCTTAATATTATTGTGCGGGGCTTTATAGCTCTTAGGCTATATTCTATTTATATGTCTGCACTCTAGTCTACATTTTTACATCTTAAACCCGCACTTATCGGCACCATCCACGCTCTCCGTTGTGCACATTTCAACGTTTGCGCTACGACTGGAACGAAAGCGACGAATGCGACGACTGTGAGCAACGAGCAATGAGTTGGCAGCCCTCTGTTAAGTTTATCGATTGAATGTTAGGGACAACACCAATACCATCAAAAGTTATGCTTTCGCGGCAATTTGTATGTAATATTGTATCTGTTTATCATGTTGTTCCATTGTTGCATTTGTTATATTTACATTGTTTATTTTTCGTTCTTGTATGTTACTCTAACTATTTAATTTTTCTTTATTCCTAGCACATTTTTTTTTTGTTTTTAAACATATCACTTTGTATGCTGCATGAGAGCAATCGAATGCCACCTTATACTTGCGTTCGGCAAATGCCGGCCAGCAGCTGAAAGCCACCCCAATAAAAATTGCCTTCTCTCACTAAATACATTTATGTCTGTCAGTCTGTCTGTCTGTCTCTCTGTCTGTATGTAGGTATGTGTATGTTCCAATCCACTTTCTTTCTTTCTACCGCTAGTTCTAGTGATACTCTGGCAACCCTGTCTTGTATAGTGTGATTTACTGTACTTATAGATTTTGGCGCCTAATTTCCTTACCTAGCCTAACGTAACACTTCAATTGCTTGTTTAGATATTTCAAGATCGAAAATTATCTTATTTAAAAATATAGAAATTTAGTTGAAATTAATTTTTTTTTTTCTCGGAAAGGGGTCTGTTCCGGGGTGGCTCTTGATGAGGTGCCGTCTGAGTTCCTTATCACAGACCCATGTGTAACTCGAAACGTTGCTTGAGCTCTGACTGCGACTCGTGACACGTAAAGCGCCATGAAATAAAATCGATTTCATGCATAAACCCTACTGTTGCTGGCAGTGTGTCCTGTAATTTGTCTAGAACGAGCAGATCCTTGTCGAAAATTGAATTACCAATATATAATGTACATTAAAGTTCAGCAATTTGTATATCTGTACCTCGTTGCACAATGGAATACAGTATTCAATTTTGTATTGTAAATATGTTTTTTTTTTTAATTAATATAATGCCCATAACCATGTCTAAGTTTATATTAACGATATATGATACGCCACAGATAACTTATATTGTATAGCCCATCACCCACTAAATATAGTTTAATTCAAGTTTTAATTGATTTCCTACTACTAGTTAATTGTCAGTAAACGCCTCGACCTACAAGTTTCGCTTCTTATGTCGAACCATTTTCCCGGTACGCAGTAATGGGTAGTTGGTATTCCATTTCGACATACGTAATATCTATTGTAGAGCAGGGAATCAGCCGTAGTGGTACCATCCGGTTTATTCCTACAGTCAGGCTTGCCAAAAGATCTATTATCATTATTGTATTTCTCCGGACTGCCTATATCGTTCTCTGAACAGTCAACTCGACTGGGGAAATTACAGAACTTGATGTTTATATCCATATAGAGGCCATTCGGACATTGCTTCGGTATAGCTTTACCATTGGCACATATGTAAAATTTGCTGCAGGATTTCGGATCTCTAATATAGGAACCATTTGAATGAGTACTACAATCTGGTATTGTGGGGTATTTCCTTTCCGCCTTAGGCATATTATTGGTCAACGATCCAAACAAAGACTTCTGTGGACTGTAGTCCTGTCCTCTTTCATTTGTGCAGTCCACCAATGCAGGGAAGTTGCATACTTTCTTTTTGATATCGAAGTAAAGAACTCCAGGGCATTGACGAGCTATCGCTTTACCATTTGCACAAACATAAAACTTGCTACATGACGTCAGGTCCCTTAGAAACACGCCATTTGGTAAAGAACTACACTCTGAAGGTTCTCCCTGGTCAACACTCAATACCTGGACTTCAAGATTTTTTTTCATTACTTCCTTAGCATTTACGATAGCTTTCAAGTTGTTCTTGCTCTGAGCTGTAAGTACACTCAAAGGCTTTGCTGTAGTTTTTGGAATGGCATTATGATCACTTGGGTTAATCGGCGTAGTTATGATATAACCCGCAGAATTGATTTTAAAAGAGTTCTTATTTTTGTTCAAAGAATTTGAGACTCTCCTTGAATATGGTTTTTCGACCTTAACGACATCTTTAAAATTTTCTTGAGCGTCTTTCTCATCTAAGGGACAGTCGACGAAGCGGGGATAGTTGCAAACCTTGCTCTTGATATCAAAATAAAGGTTTCCAGGGCAGTTGTGTTTAATGGGATGCCCATCGGCGCAGATAAAGAATATGTTGCAGGATTTCGGGTGTCTAATGTAAGCTCCATTTGGCAGGTCGCTACAAAGCGTGAGGTCCTGATTACTATTGCCATCGTCGCCAGCTGATGAATTTTCCAAAGACTCCTCAGAATTTAAGTTCAACGGGCTTTTTGTAGATTCGGTATCTGACGCGAGTGATATTATGTTTTGTGAATGCGTAAGAGGTTTATCTAACAGAGTGCCTGTTTTGGAGAGTGGATTTAAGTTCTTTGAATACTCATTGAAATTGTTTGATAATTCATTATCTTCAATATTTTCAAAACTACTACTCTCAGCGGAGCTCTCTGGATTAGATATTCCAGAAGTAGTTGATGTTTTTGAGAATTCTTCTGCGCTAGTGGTTGATCTTTCAGTAGGGTGCTCTGGGGATTTTGTTACTGTTAAAATAGTTGAGAAATCCTCTGAACTACTCTCAGAGGTCTCGATAGAGATTTCGGTCGGTTCTTTTACTGTTGAAGTAGATGGTGATTCCTCTGAGCTAGTGGTTGGGCTCTCAGTAGGGCTTTCTGGTGTTTCTGTTACTGTTGAAGTAGTTGAGGAATCATCTGAGCTACTTGTAGATATCTCAGTAGACGTTTCGGACTGTTCTGTTACCGTTGAAGTAGATGATGAATCTTCTAAGCTAATGGTTGAGCTGTCAGTAGGGATTTCTGGTGATTCTGTTGTCGAAGTAGATGCGGGTTCCTTTGAGCTGTTTGTTGAGTAGTCTGCCTTAGTAGAGCTGCCTGATGGTTCTGTTACTGTTGAACTTGATGGCAATTCCTCTGAGCTACTCATAGAGGAATCAGTAGAGCTTTCGGACGGTTCTGCTTCTGTTGAAGTACTTAAGGGATCTTCAGAGCTACTCATCGAGGTCTCAGTAGTACTTTCAGATGATTCGTTTATTATTGAAGTTGATGTGGATTCTTCCGGGCCGCTGGTTGAGCTCTCTGGTGATTCTGTAGACGACTCATCTAAGGGACAGTATACTAAACTGGGAAAATTGCAAATATTTTTCGTAAAATCGAAGTAAAGATTATTAGGGCAGTTGCGTAGAATGGGGCGACCATTGGCACAAATATAGAATTTGTTGCAGGATTTTGGGTGTGTCATAAAAGCTCCATTCGGTAGGGTGCTACAATCCGTGGAATTTTCCTTATTTTTGGTGGTGAGCGAATAGTTATAGAAATTATTCCCTGTGCTTGCCGTTGATAAAGCAATTGCAGACTTGTTAGAGTTTGAAATATACAGTTTCTTTGAAGATTCCTTAGTTATCTCGTTAGCCAATGGTTCTTTTGTTAGAGGCAGCAGATTTGCCAATGCCTTAGCTGTCGTTGCCATCAGCAAAGTTTTTACTTTCGTAGTAATAGATGGATTTTTAGCTACAGAAGATGTTGATGAGTTTGAGATTTCTTTTAATTTTGAGAAGATGGGTAGATCTCTCAATGGCTTAGTTGTTGTGGCCATCAGTAAATCTTTAACTTTCGTAGTAACAGATGGACTTTTAGTTACAGAAGGTGATGATGAGTTTGAGATTCCTTTTAATTTTGAAAAGCTGGGTAGATCTCTCAATGGCTTAGCTGTCGTTGATATTAGCAGAGTTTTTACTTTCGTAGAAACAGATGGACTTTTAGCTACAAAAGATGATGAGTTTGAGGTTCCTTTTAAGTTCAAGAGGCTGGGTAGATCTGTCAGTGGCTTAGTTGTCGTTGTTATCAGCAAAGTTTTTACTTTCGTAGTAATAGACGGATCTTTAGCTACGGAAGATGTTGATGAGTTTGAGATTTCTTTTAAAACTGAGATGATGGGTAGATCTCTCAATGGCTTAGTTGTTGTTGCCATCAGTAAAACTTTAACTTTTGTAGTAACAGCTGGACTTTTAGTTACAGAAGGTGATGATGAGTTTGAGATTCCTTTTAATTTTGAAAAGCTGGGTAGATCTTTCAATGGCTTAGCTGTCATTACCAAAGTTTTATCCTTTGTAGTAACAGATGGACTTTTAGCTACAGAAGATGTTGATGAGTTTGAGATTCCTTTTAATTTTGAAAAGCTGGATGATCCTTCAGAGGTTGTTCCGGATGGGCTCAATAAGATATTCTCATTAAATAAACAATTCACCAGATGAGCTAAATTGCATAGTTTCCGTTTTGCATCAAAATTCATACCTGCCGGGCATTTCCGGGATATTGGACGACCATTCACGCATACATAGAACTTATTACAGGAAATTAAATCTTTAAGATAAGTTCCATTCAGCATGCCACTACAGTTTATGTACTTTTCATTTGCTGATACGATCCCGGGTGGTCTTAGTGCCGTATAAATATTTCCGAGCTTTTCCGGTTTTGTCCGTGCACTGTCTAAAGTACTATTAAATTTTTCACTGTTCAAAATATTAGCAGCACTAAGAGGAATAGCCATGTTGACGATTTGAATAGGTTGGCCTCTAGAACTGTCTGTTAAGCTCTCAGTAGAACTGTCTGTGGAACTGTCTGTAGAACTGTCGGTGGAACTGTCTGTAGAGCTGTCTGTAGAACTGTCTGTTGAACTGTCTGTGGAACTGTCTGTAGAACTGTCGGTGGAACTGTCGGTGGAACTGTCGGTGGAACTGTCGGTGGAACTGTCGGTGGAACTGTCGGTGGAACTGTCGGTGGAACT
>JBANCZ010004192.1:0-10732 GCA_037040025.1 Sphaerogastrella javana | reverse complement strand
GAATTGCGGTTTATGCTGCTTGTGGCAGCAGCAGGAGCAGCAGCAGCAGCGGGAGCAGCAACAGCAGCGACTCGCATCAACACGCACGTAAAAGTCACATCAAATTCCTTCCTGACTGAGGCCGTTGTAAAGTTACCCGTGATGGAATAAATTTCCAGAGAGACGCACAGAGAGAGAGAGAGAGAGAGAGAGAGAGAGAGAAAGAGGAGAAAACAGGGAGAGCAAGGAAATATATAAACAAAACCAAGTTGACTGGCAGCTAAAAGCTGACACCTTATAAACATTAAATTGAGATGAGCAGCGACAGCAGCAACCGCAGCAGCAGCAGCACAAACATGGGAAAGGGGTATGTTGTGAGGGGGAGAAGTAGGAAGGGGAGAAGGAGGAGGTGGTGGAGGAGGGAGGGCATTTGGTAGGGCACGCATGGCATGTGTGGTAAGTGCAGCATACTCATAAAATGATGCACAGATGCACATTTCGCCTAGGTGTAAATCACGTAGCACTCCAACGCCTTTTACAGTTTCAGTTGTTTTCCACAATAAAATTGAAAAGCAGCCACAGACAACAACAACAACAGCAACACCAACAACAAGAATAATAAGAACGATAGCAAAACGCAAAAGTTTTAAAAGTAAAATGACAAGCGCACGTGCCACCTGCCAGTGCAAGAGCAAGTGAAATAGCATAACAGAATGGAATGAAGAGAGAGATAGAGAGAGCGGGAGAGCAAGAGAAACAGCTAGTGCAGCAAAGCCTAAAAAACTCCTTAAATGCAACCATAGAGAAATGGAATGGAGCCGCTCTCTTGTTTACGTCGTTTGCTGTAGTCATCAGGAGGCAGACATATGGTTAGACATCGATCCCGAGAGAAGCGCCATACTCCACTGAAGTGAACTGAACTCACCTGGAACTACTTAAGCCCAAAAAACTTTACCCATTTCGGCCAGCAGAGATGCATTCACTATTACTCCAAAAATTACACACACACACGCACACATAAGCGAGCGAGCGAGTGCAAGTGCGTGAATGTATGCGTGTGATGTCGAGTGCATGAATGTATGTGTGTGCTTGCATGCATTTTGCTGTTTCTTCATATGCCTGCACATCCCTGGTATATGAATTGCATCCCTGATCAGCTAAGCCAACACACACTTTTAGTATTTTTCTGAGCACAAGTTCAGTATTTTTGTTGGATCCCTGTTTTTGAATAGCAAACTATGCCAAATATGGAGTTGACAAAAGTATCATACTATTTCGATTATGTATAAAGATCAGTTGACACTTAAATCATTTAATATTAAAATATTTATAATTTTCTTATTTTTGATTTTCATTTTCTTTTTTTTTTTTTGCCATTGGTAATCGTTAACAATAGTTAATTTAAATTTGGCGCTTAGAATTGTTCTATCGATAAACCACCACAACTGAAGTGCTGCTTGTTCATTGTTATCGATTTAAATAAAACTTAATTAAATGCAGAATGCAATTAACTATAAGTAATTTATATACCAAGAATTAATTTAATTTAATTTAATTTTAGTTTTACTAATTCATGCAACAAATTTATATTTTATGTCTGAATTTAAATCAAAAGAACTAGATCACATCGATCACACTGGCTCCAATGAACTAGAGACTCACACAAATGAGTTAGTCTTTGCGCGCACTCGGAACGATTGGTTTGGTTTTTTCTGTTGTGCATAAAATTTTTGTTTTTGTGAAATTTCTAATTGTAAAATTATGTAGAAATATAAAAGCAAAGTTTGCAAAATTGCCAAAATGTGATATAACATGAATGCAAAACGTGAATTGTGTTTTTGATTGCATTTTAGCTGCTTGCATTACTGTGTGCAAAAATGCGGCTGCAGCGGCCAACATAACGGTTCCTATACAGTTAGTATTACGCGCTGCGAGAGCGTGTGCGAATGAGAGAGAGAGAGCGTGAGAGATGGAAACATGGAAGTAATGAAGAATGTGATGATGAACAGAGAAAGAGAGAGAGTGTACGTGTGTGTGAAAAAGCGAAACATGAAAGTAATTGAAAGAGGTGATAATAAAGTAAATAAGGATTAGTGAAAATGAAAGTGCAACAGTGAAATCAGTAAGCAGTTATTAGTAAGGTAATTTAATTAATTTTTTTTATTTTTTATTATACAAAAATTTATTTCATTAACTATTTTACTTAAATAACGTGCTATTCTATATATTATTTTTATATTACTATATACTATTACTGGTAGCCATTTTGAAAGCTATTACGAAAGCTTTTACAAAAATGATTGCTTAATCAATTACACATTTTTTGCTTTTGTTACTTAATCAACATATTTGGTCCCAAGGTGCAGGGCTACTGTTGAACAGCTGCCTATCCACCAGGTGGTCGTATTGCTGCTGTTGTTTTTTGTTTATCTCTCGTCCGTTGCTCTTAATGACGCAGAGCGACTAAAGTACAGGTTGACCAGCATGAGCATCATACCATACCTCCACCCTCCCCTCTCCGGGCAAACACATACCCATGTCAGTCAGATATGTCCATTGGAACCTGATGCACACACTTTTATGAGCTGCACGGGGACACGTGTGTGGTAGGGAGGGAGAGTAGAACAGTATGTGCCCACTGTGCCAGGATACCAGCTGCGTGTCTCTGTGCAGCACAACAATAATAAAAAACCAAAAACAACAAAACGAAGAACTTTAAGCAAACATGCTACGTGCTTTTTGTTTTGCCATTAGCTAACGGTGACAGCAAAACCAACAACAACAACAACAGCAACAACAACAACAACAACAGCAACAACAACATCAACAACAGCAGCAACAGCTATAGCTACCAGTGGCATATTAAGTGATATTTGTTTTACATGAAAATCAACGCGTCCTTGCCACGCTCTGCATTTGACCAGGTATTTATCAAGTCGTGTGCCTGTCCAACTGAAGCTCTCTCTCTCTCGCTCTGTCTATCTCTCTCTGTCTCTCTTTATATATGTCAGTTGAACTGTAAGTGAGTCTATATACCCTATCTGGATTGTCCGCTCATGTAGTTAGTTTTAAAAACACAAAAGGGCTTTTTAACTTATTTATCGATTACCGATAGTACTTCTACTACGATATCGATTATCGATTATTATCTAGAAACAGCTTTGAAAATACTGCACTGAAATATACTACTACAATGGAAATACTTTACTGCCCTTAGTGTGCCTATTGTCGGGCACCTTCCCTACTGTTGGATATTTTTAAATTCGCTTTTGTTTTGTTCGCCTCGTGCAAATTGCATTCCGCTTGATTGCGGCACGTGGTTTAGTTAAGTTACCCGTGGTTATTTAAGCCAATTTCAGTGAGACATCAATCAGCGCGCGAGCTTAGCAAATTGCAATTATTGGACGCGTTACAGCCGCAAATACAAATGTCAATACACATACACATGCACATACACATACACATACACATACAATTGCCAGGCTTCTGCATATGCCAGGTCATTTAATGAGCAACAGATACATTGGCCCACAAAACATAATAATCATCGGCAGGCAATGCTCATTATAAGGCTCGGTTAACCCACATAACCTGAGAGTGAAGTGAAAGTTTTTGGCTCTGGCGCTAAAATGCTAATGCACTAATTAGTTCACACTTAGCACACAGACTACAGACATAGATATACGTATGTACATAGACAGCTTGTCTATGTAATTGTAGATCTTCTGACTATGGCAACCTTATAAACCCAACAGAAGCCCGAAATGATTGAAAATTTCGCAGACAGCGCAAATAAAAACTGCAGAGAAATTCTTGCGTCAATAAAAGTAAAATTTTACTTAATAAAATACACACAGAATACAGCGGCAGCTGCTAGCCATTTTACAGCTGTTTCTAGCCATATTTTTACTCGTTTTTTTACCATGTAAATTTATGAGCTTTTTAACAGTATATTGAATATTTTCTACACTGCAGGCAACGAACTAAAATTTGTTTCTATTTATAAAAAAAGAACATATATTTAAAAGATGCTAAAAAATTATGATTAAAATAAAAGAATAAAATTTTAGAGGTCTAAATTTATAATACATAAAATGGAGCAAAAACTTAGAACACTGTTAATTACTTTAAGTCTAACAATTTCGATAGACTCGCATTTAAAAAAGAATTTTATCCAAGCGTAAACCTTAGCCCTTTAGGAAAATCATGTAAATTAACCAAATTGAGCAAATAAATTGTGGCATAAACGTTTTGTGAGCCAATCGAATGGGTGCCACAAAATTGAAATGGACTTAAATTTACTTTGCCCATGTGCTAAAGTCTTCTTATTCACGAAGTGATCATAAAGAACCAAACAGCCTTACCTTACAGACCAGTAAATGGACCAAAGGGGGGACTAGGTATGTGAATGGGGGAATGTCGTTGTAGCAAGTGTTGTTCCTGAGGAGACTCAGGCAAGAGGCTAACGAAGTGCAGTGTAGTCAGTTGGTAAGCCGCAGCAAGTTATAAAGATGTCGACAGGCCACAGCACTAAAGTTTATGTCAACTATGAAGTAGATCCAGTTCTCCATATTTCCAGTACAAATGGCCATGGGATAGAGCTAAAGCTGATACCAATTCAATATAAATAAAGTGGGGTTTGCTAGATTTGTGTGATGATATTGTAAAACTAGGGTTTTTGAAAAGCTGCAGTCCCTCGATATTACGAATTACTTTCCATAATATACAAATATATACCATAGATGCAGCCAAATGAACATTTGAGTAAGATTCTGATACTATATAAAGTTTACTCGACTGTTGCACTGACTGCATATTTTTCTCGGTTTTTCTTGTACTTGACTTAGGTGTCGAACTGTTGTGGCCAAAGTTTGGTTAACTTTAAAGCCTACAAAACCTGTTAGTCGCCCTGCGGAGAAGAGAGTACACTCACATTCACACTCACAATCACGCTTACACCCATATTTGTAGCAAGTGAAACAAAACTTGGCGATTTGCTACTGGCGTTTGCACTAAAATATGCAGCAATTTTAATGCAGCCCACACTGTAAACTCTAAGGGCGCCGAATTCGTTGGTCGGGTGTAGGGTGGTTGGAAGGGTCATTTTCGAGTCGGGATAAATTTCCCAACTCAGGTGTCATAATTAATTTGCACGTTTGCCGTTGGTTATTGTTAAGGCTTTTTGGTGGGAGGGCCAGGCGGCGCTTGTTTTCCACTTGTAAACAAACCTTTTTGTTGGTCATGATTTAACATAGCCTTGCCCACGCCCCCGCCCCTGCTCATTGCACATTGGTTTGACAACACTGCAAACCGCTAATAAATTATTTAAACCGAACGCGTACTTTAAATGCGGCAGCTGAATCAACTTGGAGAAAAGGAGAGACAAAAAGAGTGATAGAAATACAGACAGAGAGAGCAAGAGGAAAAAGAGGAGAATATATGGAAATATAGAACTGCATAGAAATAATGTGAGATAGAAAGAGAAAGAGAGAGAGAGAGAACGTGATGATGATAGGAATTCGGTGAGTGAGAGTTCTGGCCAACCTAAACGGCACTCAGACTGTTTGAATAGTGCTTCAGTCTAGAGGCAGACGCTGCCACCCATCTGTCTGCCAGTCTCTCTGAGTGTCTGCCGCCTACTCGTCTGCTTTATCTGAATGAAAAGCCAAAAAGACTGCCCCATTCCACCCCGTGCCTCCATGTCACAGCCTTCGTAGAAGTGTCCTACATTTTCTCATTAAACTGCCATCCCAAATAGTTGGGCATTGGCATAAAAAGTTGACGCTAACAAGGCGTTCGTGTGGCAGAGGAATCGCATTTGGCCACGGCAGGTTGATTTTTTGTGCCAAAAGTTTTAATTGGCCAAAGCAACAATTTAATTGTTTACGGTTCTTTATTGTTTACATTTCCATTTGTTTAACATATATACATATACTTTTTTTGTTGTACTAAGCTTTTGATTTGACTTGCACTTTATTTGGTCATAGAGACTCGGACAATGGCTCACGTGCAACAAAGTATCACAGTTAGTTGTTCAACTTGATTTTCACCTAATTCGTTAGCCAAAACAAACACAGATACATGGACACACACACACACACACACATAGACACACTGCAGGCATTTTGTATGGAAATTGCAAGCCATAAATTATATGACACAGTTGTTTGCAAGTGTCAATAAAGCCAAATGCCAAACAAATGCCACATTTGATGCCATTGTAATGCCAACTTCGACTTCTATTCAAGCCATATTAAAAATACATAACCAATGCCAAATTTATATTGCAAATCAAAAATGCCCAAAGCCATAGACATACTCCCAACCAGCTGCTGTTAACGCGCTGTTAGTACATATGTTAAATATGTTCAGACTGTTAAAAACAGTCGACACAACTGCTGCAGTAGCAAGATGCATCCTAGAGTTCTAATTTTTATTATCCAGAAGTAATATAATAATATTTTTTTAAAATGTTGGTGTAAATAATCCTACGAAGTGAATATATTACATATTATTTGAAAATATATATAAGTATACCTCTTCTGATCGAAAGAAAAACGCAATTCATTATTACAGATATATTTTTGATCAAAGGTTTCCATCAAGTGTAAACTTTTAACTATTCGCCTTTGCAATTTTTTTTAAATTATATTATTTAATTATTTTTTTTTTTTAAGTTTCTGTTACATTATATTTAATTTATATTTTATTATATTTAAGCAAATTTTCTTTTTTATATTTTATCAAATTATTATAAACGGACTTTAAGAGTTTAATTCATAATTCTAAATTTATTATTCTGCAAAGGTTTCTATGAACAATGAACCTTTTGTTTATTTCAAATTGGAAAAGACTTGACTTGAGTATATTATTTAAAGTTCTTTTTTTTTTTTGTTATAAACAAAACGTAACATTTACTTCTGTAACTCAGTGTTGTTACTTTATATGCCATAGCTTTTAACGCAAAGTGTTTTTAAATACGTTGGTTTACTACCTATAGATAAATGCGTAAAAATGCAATTTAATAAAGTGAAACTGCAATGAGAGAGAGAAAGAAATAGAGAGAGGGGGAGAGAGAGAGAGAGAGAGAGAGAGAGAGAGAGAAAGAAATAGAGAGAGGAAGAGAGAGAAATGTCTCTGGTAGGGCTGTGTGTGAATTTTACCTACAATAAAATGCGATGCGCCCTGTAACCTAGGCCAGACTCTTCAGACGCAGCGTGGGCAACCCTTTGGGAGCACTTGGCTTACATGAGCTCATTTCCAGTTTAAATTGAATCGAAGCCGAATGCACGCCATGATTTTAAATTGTTTGGGTTTGCTTTGGCTTTCCTTTGGCTTTGGCTCTGGGTTTGGTTTTGGTTTTGGATTTGGGTTTGGGTTTGGATTTGGCTTTGGCCTCGATTTACATTGGATTTTACGCAGCGTCGCCCGTCGGCGTTGCACAGCTCTGGCGCTGCTCAGCTTCGACTGTGGGCTCTGGCATTCATTACGTACATTCAGGCGCTTGCAGCTAGAGCAGCAGCTAAAGCAGGAGCTGTAGCAACACAGCGCATTCGAGCACAAAACTACACAAATTGCTGACATATTCAAATCAATGCACAGTGGGCAATGCACAGTCTAGTGTGTGTGAGTGTGAGTCCGTGAGTGTAAGTGTGTGTGTGAGTGTGAGTGTGAGTGTGAGTGTGAGTGTGAGTGTGGGTGTGAGTGTGAGTGTGGGTGTTAGTGTGGATGTGTGCCAGAAAGCAAAGCGGCTTCCACACATGTAAAAACAAATATCAAATTAAATAAATTGAAATGCTTAGCTCAGTGCAGCTACACAGACAAATGCCCTACTACTACTACTACTACTACTACTACTACTACTACCTCTGTTACTTCGAATGTCTGCCACACTTCTAGAGCAATTGCACAGCTTAAGCATTGCTTTCCACTCCACAGAACAGCGGCAACATGCAACCACCCACAGCGCCTGCTTCAATTACCATTAAGTGCGCATGTTTAAGCTTGTTTTTTGTGTGTGCCACAAAGGTCAAACTGCAGCCAATTACAAGCCGGAATCGCTGCTTTAAAGCCAGCCGAAAAAATGGCAAGATTTAAGCCACAATCGAAGCAAGCCACACAACAGAATAGACAAAGTAAAAAGAAAAGTAAAGAGTAATAAGAAAGCAGCAAAGCAAAGAGAGCACGAATAAAGCGAAATGCAAGAATTTCAACTGAAAGACAAGAACAAAATGACCCCAACACGAACTACCACGAACGTTTAAACAACTCTCAGCGGCAACGAAGCTTGTAAGTAAATGGCACAGAGTGTGCCAGAGAGACACACAGACAGATAGACAGAGTATCAGACGGCGAGTCAGACATATAAACAAACATTCAGTCAGATGAAGGAATGGACAGACGAACAAACAAACTGTCAGACAAACAGGCAAACAAACAGACAAAAAGACAGTCAGTCAGTCATTTGGCTTATATGACAGACTGTCTGACTAACCAGCTTTGCCTTGGCATTGATACACACACACACAAGATTCTATATATATGGCAGGCTGGTGCCTGTCTGACGCACACACACACACGCGAAAATGTGTTGTGTGTTGGAGCTGCTGCTATTTCTGCTGCTATTGCTACTGTTACTATCATTATTGTTGTTGTTTTTATTGTTGTTGCTGTTGTTGTTGTTCAGCTGTAATCCCCGTATTGCTCTTGCTACACTCGTCTGTAAAGTTAAAATTGCAAGTAAAGCTTTTATCACGTGTTTATGGTCCTTTGCTTGTGCCTTAGCCCTCAATTTTTCGCTTCATGCTGCCTGTGCTAACAGCTAACAGTAAGTAGGTTGTTGCCAATGGCCAAAAAAAACTTCGTTTTTGGCATAGAGAGTAGCAGAAAATCGAATTGCATTGCCATCGCCATGCTGTTTACACGGAGCCAAAACCAACACACACTCACACACACACACACTCATGAAAACTGTAAATACCAAATGAAACTTACTGTAAACTGGCTGTCCTATAGGACCAATCTGGGTAGAAGAGCTACACAAACAAGATTTATTGGAATGCACGGCTTGAAAAGAAAGTCGAGAATATATTATATGGAATTGTAGCTAACAAAACTTTAAACTTGAACATTTTGGCAGTCATTTGTCAAAAATGCACTTGCAGTTTAAAATAAATACATAAATAATACAATTTATATTTAAATACGATTAGATATGTTCAAAAATATTTTCGAAACATTTAAATTATTTTTACAAAATTGTACACAACATTTTTTATGAATTCTCACTTTATATGTTAGATATGTTAAAGTATATTTAAAATAATATATTTAAAATCTAAAATCTAATATATTTAAAATTAAAGTTTGCTTTTTCATAAAAAACAATAAAATAATTTTATCCACTGTACATGAATATATATGTATATCCCAAGCTAAACCCTTAGAAGCATATATCCATTTATGCACAATAGATAAACATGATTATCTGATTCAATGATTTTTCATTTAGCATGATTTGAATTAATTGGATTATTTTTTAAAAGCCATGGCTAATTGCCAAGTGCAGATAGGGTTCTTTTTATGGCCTGTACATTATAAGCTAGACATATACGTACGCAAGAGAGTTGCCAACTCGATTCGAGAAAGAAGAAAACATACGCCCACTGTCGACTTGTTCGTATCTATGGCAGAGTTGGAACTCTTTCAACTTTCATAATCAACATGATCATCATAATGCGCTTTGTGGCATTGTGTCAGGGTGAAGTGGAAGTGCTTGGTGCCACACAACTTGGTAGATGGCAACTCTGGTGGCTTGTGACTGCTGACTGTTGACTTTTAGCTGATGGTGTGGTTGTGGGTGGAGGGTGGTGCTGCTGCTACTGCTGATGATGTTGCCTCAAAGCGGTGCATATTTTACACAATCTGTGCCCCCTTTGCTAGC
Organism: Sphaerogastrella javana; assembly: GCA_037040025.1. Taxonomy (NCBI): domain Eukaryota; kingdom Metazoa; phylum Arthropoda; class Insecta; order Diptera; family Drosophilidae; genus Sphaerogastrella; species Sphaerogastrella javana. The sequence continues at coordinate 810 of JBANCZ010004192.1, read as the reverse complement.
TGCAACTTTTTGGCTGAGATTTATGGTGCAACTTGAACGAAAACGAAACGAAACGAAAAAATTCTTATTGCATGCAAACTTATGCTGGCAATGCCTTTAAGCCAGGCTCACAAAGACCCAAAAGAGAGAAATGAACGCAAGGGACAAACGACAAACGACAAGCAACAAGCGACATTCGACGTATGCAACATTTGAGCTGGACAATTGGCTGCATTCGATCAGCAGAGAGTGCATATTGTTGCTGCATTGAATGCAAAATCATGTTGATTGCCAGTGGGCCAACATGCATAGTAATATCAATATGTTTAGGCCATAATTGTATGCATGCGCTGTAAGGATTTTAGCATATTAATGGCAAAACAAATTATCATGACAGCTAATAATCATGTAAATCAAGTCAATTGACCGAACAACAACGTTAGGTGTCATAACCAAGAGCAGAGTAGAGAGACATCAACCTAGAGTATTTGCTGGCTTGCTCTACTAACATACCTGCATTGGTACACAAAGTGCATAGTCTGCAGGTAGGACAGATTTGCAGCCATAGTGCCTAAACTCCAGTTAAAAGGCATACCAAAAGTCAAACCTCAACAACTGTTCAGCATCTATCAAGAGGAAACGTTATATGCAAATCACATTTGGTCATACATATTTAGACAGTAGTTGCCAAAAGGAAAAGCTAAAAAAAAAGAACGAAATAAGTGCTAGTAACCGAAGCGACAGTCAGCTTAGATATTAGCATATGCCAGGAGGCTTACACAGAGAGAGAGAGAGAGAGAGAGAGAGAGAGAGAGAGAGAGAGAGAAAGAG
>JBANCZ010004191.1:0-10734 GCA_037040025.1 Sphaerogastrella javana | reverse complement strand
GCCACATTGCGCTCAATTGCATTTACGCCACCATTGCAGTGCTGCCAGATTGCACTCAAATGCATTCAAGCATTTTGTTAATTATGTATAAAAAATAATTATTATTTGCATTGAAGGGGTTTATACTAAACATGATTTTAAAAATAAATACGTAATTTTTTATTTTAATTATATAAATTTATTAATGCCTGCCTGTTTTAATTCATCATTCTGGCAGCGCCATATTTTTAAAATGCAACAATCATAGGTTGCCCATATTATGGCAATATTCGCCATTAGTTTGTTACTAAATAATACCAAAAATATCAAACCAGCAGGTTTGCTGTGTATAACAGTATACATTGTATAACAGCCACACACTGAACAGCTGATCACAACACAAGCAGCTGACAGTGCGTATTGCACTGGGTTTATTTGAAATTTCTTGTTTTCCGCAAAAGTTAAAAGAAAACACACTTATGCTAAATGTATATCGTGCTGCCAGGAAGTGTTATGCCTTCAGGCGACACATTTCAGCGCTTTACATAACCGGCGACAAGGCAAATGAGAACTATGTTACACTGCAGCCTTATCTGGATTTTGCCGGCACTTTTCGCAATAGAGATGCACTGGAGCAGAGCATAGCCAGTCGAGGCTTGACCATCAATTTGGACAGTGTACTTAGCAAATATGACAAATATTTGTCGCATCATGAGCAACTGCAGCAGCTGGAGCTAGAGCGCGATGCGGTGACCAAGGAGCTGAAAGCGCTTACGAAATCAGGAGAAGCCAACGGAGCGGAGCAGCTGGAATCGTTGCGTGAGCGCGGCAAGGCATTGCGCAACGATGTTAAGGCGCTAAAACAGCAAATCTATCCCATTGAAGATGATTTCATACACGAGTTCCTGCATTTGCCCAATGCCTTGCATGCACAGTGCCCCAACGAGGAACAGCTCATCTACAGACACAAATTGCCGCCAAAGGCAACGCCGACACCAACACATTTGGCTAGCGAGGATTTGGTGGATTTTGTGGACAACAATCGCTACTATCTGCTGGAACAGGCGGCACACTTCGATGTGAATGCCATGCAGGCAATGGCGCGTTATTTCATCGACCGCGGCGATTTCGTGCAGACCTCTAATCCGGACTTTGTGCGCTGCGTTCTATTGGAGGCCAATGCCACGCCCTTGGACCACTATCACCTGGTGGAAGAGCAGCATCTGCAGAATAAACTGAATACAGCGTATCTGACTGGTGGCGCTGCCTTCGAGAGTTTTCTGGGCGCCATGACCAAACTGTGTGTTTTTCCATCTGTGCTGCCGCTGCGTTATGTTGCCTGTGGACGCAGCTACAACTGCCAGGATGCGCAGCTCAATGGACCCACGCCCAGTCTCTATACGGCCATACAAACCAATGCCGTGCAGTGTTTTGTGGCCACTCAAACGCCAACAGAGGCTGACGCTCAAATGGAGAATGTGCTCAGTCTGGCCATAGACTTCTACAAGGCGCTGGACGTACCCTTTCGCATAGTGTATGCCAAGCCCGCTACGCTCACTCCCGCCGAGAGCTTGCGCGCCAGCATTGAGATCTATGCACCATCTCTACAGCGTTATGTGTGCATCGGACGCATCAGCAACTATGCGGACTTTGTGTCCAAGCGCATTCTTTTTAGCACCCGGCGTGAGAAGCACTATGATTTTCTGCATCTGGTCGGAGGTCCTGTGATGTATACGACACGGCTGCTGGCGGCGCTGCTGGAGTTGGGCGTAGACTTGGACAAGTGCACCCTACTGGGCGGGGTACAGGCCAAAGATGCGGTTCTCACGCAATTACAGAAAGATTTAAAAGAGTTTAAGGATCTGTTCAAATAAATATAGTTGCTGTTTTTATTTTAATATTATTATTAATCGTGTTATTTATCATCTGTAGACCTAAAGGTTAACAATTAGCTCATCCAATTTGTTAATTTGCTCAAAGCGAAACGTTAAGCCCGTAGTTACAATTTGTATTTACAATCTAAATGTAATCTCATGATCTGTAAGGCAACGAGTAAAAGACAACCCAATCCTGAGACGGGCCCGGGCTGTTTATGGCATATTGGATGCCAATCAATCATTGCATCGGATTTGCATTTTGGGAAAACCCTTGCGAAAATTCTCACACTTGGGCGTTGTGAAATTAAAGGCGTGACGGTTGTCATCCAGAACTGAGTTGGGATTCGATCGCAGCGCCTTCAGCACGTACGTGGTGTTGTACTTCAGTTTGCTAAACTCCAGCGAATCCTTCTATAAATGTAGAATGAATACAAGAGAATACAGGTTAAATGATCAAAGATAATAGTATAGCATACATACAATCATATAGCAGAACCTAATACTACGATAAGCGATCAAAATGATCGAGTAGAAAACTTCCAAATGATCGACTTGAACTAAATTTCAAAACGATTTTTTTCGATTCGTTTGATCGAGTTTTATGTTCTGAATATGACCTTACGGCATCGAAGGAATATATTCAAAGGAGCATAGTTATACGATCAATCTTAAACGATCATATTGGTATAACAAACAAATTCGACCTCTATAAAAATGATTACGAAACTACAAATTAGGTAGCTGCTTTCTCTCTAACTCTTTTGACATATAGAGAACCGATATATTCACATAACTATGTATACATCCGTAGAAGGTTCTTGTATATTAATAAAAGCTTCGTATAATATGAAAATTATCTATATAGATATCGTTAAGAATTGAAGAGAAAACTGCACTATTTACCATAAAGTGTTTAGGATTAAAGTACTTATGTATCCCGTATCTTTTCACAGTAAATGGTATATATCATTATAGCACATGATCAGATTTAAATGTAACGAATTTGAATATATTATATGACATATGAATAAGTACGTCATTGAACGGTTGCACTGGGTTTTGCGCAACAATTAAACGTGGTACGTGGCGTCTGTCGTAAAACGTGTTTCACGTGTCAAACGGCGGCCACAAAATGCAACTGAAAACCCAGAGACCAACAAAATAATATAAAAACCATATAGCTATATATGATTGGTGTTCCGCACGAAGCCAGCTCGTGGCCATTACCCCTCCTCCCCCCCTCCCTTACAGTACCCCTTGGCCATAATCAGCAGTGCTTTACTACTTACTTTGACGCGTATGGCGCTGAACTCGCGCTGTTCGCAGTTTGTTTCTTGGGGGCACAGTTCATAGACTCTGCGAATTGAAGCGAAATAAGTAATATTCAAATAATTTGGCTCAAAATTTGTTTATAAACAATTGGAATTGGGGAAAACAACATGTTTAACACATGTAGGCAGTGGGGAAGGGGGTCGCAACTGGGCCGATCACTTACTTCTCCTTGTGTGGCTGAAATCCCAAAATTTGCACAATCATGCCAAATTTCCGGTTCAACCGGAAACGCACTTCATAGGACGCTGAGCTGGCAGTGCCGCTGCCGGTGCTGCTACTTAGCTTCTCCGCAACGGTTGTCGTCTTGTCGCTACTCCTCAGTTCATTTATGTTTATAGTTGGTGTGGAACCGGAGCTAAACTCACTGATGATCTGATTGTGATTGTGTTGGTGACTGTGACTGTTACTGTGACTGTGACTGTGACTATGACTGTGACTGTGATAGTGTCGGTGGCCCATGGCATTGTGTGAACTGCAGTCGAGTGGGGCATATGGCTCCATCATGGGCTGCAGTGTCGTATTATAGAGTATCGCCTTCTTCTCCGATTTCAGACGCCTCGAGCCACTGATGGACATCGCCTGCACTTGTATGTAGTATGAGGAGTTGGGCAGCAGTTTCTTTATCTCAAATTGATGGGTCTAAAGTGTGGGAAAAATTAAAAAAAAAAAATTTCAGAAAAATTAAAGGAAGTTTTGTCTAATTTGTAATATTATACGAATATGTTGGTATATACGTTTAATTTAGATCTTATATATTATTGAAAATTTCATTTTTCAATTTTAAATTTGAAGATTTCAATAATATGAAGAAATTCGTAAAATCAATCTCTAAAATTATTCTATAGTGGTACACTTAACTTGAAAGTGATTTGATAGATCTTTGAATAATAAAAATTTAAAGTTCTTACTTACATCCTTTACATATTCGCCTTGGGTAATGTGTGATCCACCCTCGCTGCTCACATAGAGAGACCATTCGATCTTATACTTTTCTACAGGTAAATTCGACTTGGACGGGCACCAGACCAGTTTAACACTCAGATATCGTCGTCCATCGTAGTTCTTCGATATGACTTTCAAGTCATTGGGTGCCTTCGGTGGTTTAGGATCTTTAAGAGACAAATTTATGTACATCAATAAATGATAGACATAAATTAATAATGAATATCTATATAAATTTATACAAATTTTTATAAAAGATTTATGAAACATTTCTCAATTTTAGAAATTAATTTGTTTAGATAATACGCTAGAAATGAATTCAACGAAATTTCAGCAATGTTAAGCAAATTTTGAATGCAATTTTTTAATAGATCCTATTATTGAAGGGAATTCATTAAATTTCAGATATTAAATTCCAGATGATATATTCTAGATGATATATTCCTTAACATGATATATTCATTTAGATGGTATATTCATTTAGATGATATATTCATTTTATGTTAAGGAGTATATTAAAGGAATACTAATGGAAGTAATACTTACTACTAGGCAGGGTGAAGGCGTGCGAGGGCTGTGAATAGCCGCGAAATCCGAAGGCATTGACGGCAGCTACGCGCACCTGATACCAGCGACCGGGTCGTAGAATGAAGAATATATCCATGCTATACACATGACCATGATGATGATGATGTTGATTGTGATGATCATGTTGATGATGTCGTTGATGATGGCAGGGAGTCACGCAGAAGTCAAGTTAAAGTTAAACACGCTGTTCAAGTGAATTCAAATGAGTCAAGTGAAGGTACCTACAGTTTGCTCCGTCCATCTATGGTCTCCAGTATCTTCTCCACCTGCTGCGACTGCCAGATGCCCAGTTTGCGTGGCGCGTACAGGCGGCCGATGTGCGATCGTACCTCCACATGGAAATTGGAAGGTAACAGCGATGATTCAATGGTCAGCTCCACCTTGTGGCTGCGTGGCAGCTTGTAGCGTACAATTTTCGGTATGGGCGGTAGGTAAGTGGCGTTACGCACGCCCACCGGTTCCATGCAGATGGGGCCGCATGCGGAAGTGCAACATTTGTGCACCTCCAGGCAGTCGTGATCATGGACACAATTATCCAAACACGACAGACGTGCCTGTCGGGCCAGCAATATGCTGCCCATGCTGCCACCGCTACCACTTGACATGGTGGGGCAGCTGCCCGCTCGTGGTGCACGCAACAGCTCCAATTTGCACAGATCCACACAACGCTGATGATGCTGTGTGCTATTCTCGCATCGTGCCAAACACTGCAGCTCGATGATCTTGTCCTTGATGTCGGTGCTGTCGCGCTGGCGTTGATGCAGCGATATTGTTGCATCCACCGCTGTGCGATGGCTCAGCACGGCCAGCGCCAGCGCCAGCATGATCAGCATATTATGGCAATGGATAGCTCAAGCTATCTCCCTCTCTCTCTCTCTCTCTCTCTCTCTGTCTCTATCTCTCGCTTCCACTAGCAATGGATGTCAATCTGCAATAATATGTTGCAAAAATGATCATCATATTTAACTTCAGCTCCGCCTCTCACTCACTCATTATGATCGCTCCAGCTTCCACCCCTCCCCCCCCCGCCTTCTATCTCCCCCCTCACTCAATCCCTTCTTTCTCTCAGTCTATACATAATTAACAGCACGTATGTTGATTATGCTTAAAGGAATCGAATCGTATCGCTTCATATCGGTTGAGTCGATTGAACTGACCAACCGGTTTATGCCATATGCCATATCATCTACAACTTTTAGCTCTTGCATTTTGATATTAAGATCCCGCTCCCATCTCCTCTGTCCCCCTTCGGAGTCCAGGGTTTACCGCCATGCAACTAATCATTCTTTAGCATTTTGCCAACCAAGTGGAGAAGCAATGAAAATGCAAAAATACATAAATGTATCTCAAGTGCTTGACAGGACTTCAAAGCGCGCATCACGGTGCGTGCCACAAACGCATCGCAGACGGACACACAGACAAGCAGACAGACAGACGAAGAGACATACAGATGGACAAACAGACAGACAGACAAACTGACAGACAGACAGACAGACAGGCAGACAGACAGTTATACAGTCAGGGAGACAGACTGGGAGACAAGCAGACAGAGCGACATAGAGACAGATAGACTAACTGTGAGACTAGCGGATATTTCAATCGTCCATTGATAGGCTAACAACATACCCTGGATTTCCATATAGATGCTAAATTTGAGTTGATTATTTATAAAATTTATAAAAATTTTTAATCTATTCCAAAAACTTTTTTAAAGAAGGCTATAAGATAAATATAAAATTAAGGTATGTAAAAATTTTTTAAAATTTTCAAATGACTTTTACAATCTATTTAAAATATATCATAATATTTCAAACAAATTTTTATGAAACAGAAAATCAAGATCAAAATTATAACAATACTCAAAAATATGTTTTACAAAATAAAAAGTTTTTACTCTAGAAAATATATAGTAATTTTATAATATCTTAAAAGGTCCTCAAAGAATAATAATTTCAAAACAGTTTTAAATAAATTAATCAAAAAGCTTCAATTTCATCATTTAAAATTGTTAAAGTTTCGTTTTCCCATTAATATGAATATGATTATAAGAATTTTTAAAATGGATTTATTATAGATATTATACATAATATAATATATAGGAATTAGGTTTAGAAAAGGCAATGAAAAACTATCCCTTTATATTAGCCGAATTGGCAAAAAATTGTTTATATTTTAAGACCAATTATTATGGTAATCTGAAGATCTTTTTTAATTCCCTTCAGTGCCAACTTCATCAACATTACACTGAACTTTACATTGGTGCTCAGTGTTCCAGCTAAAGACAGATTCCGCGTACTGTGGCTGGAATGTAGTTAAATTACAATGAAATTGAGTAGATCGGCAGTAGATCTGCAGGAGATCTGTTGAAGATCTGTTGAAGATCTGCAGTAAATCCGTTGTAGACCTGCCACTGCATTCCTCAACGGAGTGAACAATTGTCTGGTTCTGTGAACCAAGCGAACCTTTACTAAATTGGCGTAAACCAAATGCCACATATAGGGTATTTAGCACGCAAATGGGAAACTAATGTTTTATGGTTTGCCGAGGCATTGAGATGCTATGTCTGTCTATCTGTCTCTGTGTCTCTCTGTCTTTCTGTCTGTCTCTCAGTCTGTCTGTTTCTGCGTGTGCGAGTGTGTGTTTGTTTTGCGTGTGAATGTGCCACAAAGAAATGAAAAATCAAGAAAACTGGGGAGCTGGCGATGAATGTGCGCATGCAAGTGGATGTCACCAGATTCACAGGCACAGAGACACAGAGAATGAATGACATCGAGAGGTAGAGAGAGGCAGAGAGAAAGAGAGGGGAGAAAGAGAGAGAATGAGTAAGAGGAAGATAGAGTGTGAATGAGACAAAGACATAGATCTCATCACAGAAGCCCAGCCAGTGCAGATGCCGCACATGCCAAGCAGATACAGATACAGATACAGATACAGATACAGCGACCGATGCAGATACAGATACAAATACAGACACTCTCGTTGCAGTTGAAGGGATTAGGGGAAAGGGGGAAGCAGAACGGCAGACACAACGACGCAGAGACGTTTGCGGTCCAACTGATGGACATTAAGCGACAAATGAATGTGCGACGATCGGCAGCACACAAGCAGCAGCAGCAACAACAACAGCAACAACAACAAGCAAACACTGATGACAACAAGATGAAATGCAGCAAGTTCCGCGGAAAGCAAAAATTTGCAACAAAATTGGGCAGTAAAGCTGACAAAAGCAGCGCGCGCTTGTCATATGGAATGCCTGGCAAAATGCTTTTTGCTCTTGCTCTTGCTCTTGCTGTTGCTGTCTCTGTCTCTGTCTCTGCCGCTGCCGCTGTTAACGTTAGCAGCGCTGTTAACGTTAGCAGAGGCAGAGGCTGCTGGTCAGCCAGCCAGGATGGCTGCCTTGTTGTATTGGCTGTCTGCCTGCTTGGCTGCTGTGGCCGCTGCGTAGTGGCAATTAATTGCTTTTAACGATTCAAAAATTCAAAATTACTTTTTATGCAGCACACACATACACACAAACAGAATACGTATACACATACACATACACACACATACACACGCACGCTTGCGTTTAAATACACACACACATACACACATATGCATATGCGCACTCTGGTCACTCTAGGTGTTTGGTGCGCAAGAGCGAGAGGCGCAGCTTAAGAGAGCGGCTTCATGATGGCGGCGCAGGGAGCAAAGTTTAAGAGATCCGGATCGATTTCGTTGACGTCGCTGTTGCGCTGCTATGATAAATCGTTGGTGGTAGTTAGTGTTGTTGTTTTTGTTGTTGCTGTTGCTGTTGTTACTGTAGCTTTTGTTTAGCCCGCAGTCGTTGCCTCTTCCTCACTTCCTCTCTTCACCACATCGCTTCATCAATTTTTTTTTCGCATTCTTCGCAGCTTAAGCACAATAGCCGAAGGCATATGACGACGACGCCGACGACGATGGCGACTGCAGCAGCAATGCAGAGAGAGAGAGAGAGAGAGAAGGAGAAAAAGAGGGAGAGAGAGAGAGAGATAGCTACATAGAGACAATGTGCGCCTTGCAGTAATGTGTAGCCTCTGCCGCTGGCGACAATGGCCAAAGCAGCGAAGCATCAACAACAGTGTGTAATATGATGCAAATCGTTTAACACTTTGACCAACCACTACAACAACAACAACAATAACAACAACAACAACAACAACAACGACAGCAACAGCAGCATTAACAGTAGCAACAACAACAACTATAGAAACGATATAGTCATCGTCATAGCATTGTTGCTGCTGCTGCTGCTCAAGTGCAGTGGCAGAGTGTAGCGTATTAAAAAAAAGTATTTACGTTTAAGTAATCGCCACGAAGAGCCAAGTAAACCCACCACACGGCAGCAGCAGCAGCAGCAGCGCAGCCAACTTCAACTGCGAAGCACAGAAACACGCAAATGCTCTAACAAATTTAACAGGGTAACAAAACGTGGGTGGTTCAAAATATGTGTGACTTTTTTAGAGGAATAAAAAAAAGAGAATAAAAAATAAAATGTACGATTTCTGAGTAGATCAAATTTAGTTTGCACAATGGTCTATAAAAAAAATAATATTTAAAATAATAAAAATAAAATATATATATATATATATTATATTATTTTATAAAATTTATAATATTTTTTTAATAAATACCATAAGTATATGTTTATTTAAGATAAGTAAGTAACTTTTAAGAGAAAATCAAAAACTTAAAAATCTTATAAATTTTTTTGCTTTTTTAGTACATGAAATCAAGTTTTTAATATGATCATTATTATAATATATAATATGCTATAATATGTATAATGTGATCTATAACTGGGCATATTAATTTTCACAATGAATATATTTTAATTAAATAATATATATTTATATTTAATAAATACCATAAATATGTCAAATTTGTAACTTATTAATCCATATGTACGAATAGTCAAATATTGAAAACAAAAATACTCTAAAAATATATAAAATTGTGATTAATTTACAAAAAAAAAAAACCATAACATTTTTATGTGCAAAAAAAAAAAACATGTAAATTTGTAATAAAAGCAATAAACTACTGAAGTTTATGCAAATTTATGTATGTGTACGTATGCGTGTATGCGCATGTGTGTGTGTGTGTGTGTGTTTGTGTTTGCATAAAAAACTCGTAAAACGTATTAAATACATAGAATGTGCCATAAATGAATTATAGACCCAGGCCAACAGATTCGAATGTGACTAATACTAAGACTAGATTAGCCTGATTCTGATTTTGATTTCAGTAGGATTTATTTTTAAGAAACTGCGGTAATAATAATAAATAAAATACTATATGAACGTAATATTTAAATATATTATATTTAAAAATATTACTGAAACCAAATCAAGATATAAAAAAGGAAAGAAAAAATTAATAGGCACAAATGCTCCTTAGTATAAAGTATAAAAGAAAAGTATACAAAAAATGTATACATATATAAGAAAAGGTCATTAAGTTTATTTTTATAAATAACAAATGTATCAATAAATAAATAATTAAAGAAAATATTTTAAAAATCTATAAAATCCATTAAATCACAGATTTATTGTTTTACTCTCGTATAAAGAACCTTGTATCTATTATATTTCCAGTTGAGGACAAATCACATTAATTAAATCTAATGTATAATATTTAGTGTCATTTTAAACTTGTCATAAATTTTATATTTTCAAGTAAGAACCGAAAGCCACAGTTATAGATATATGTTTTTATATAGGGGGAATTTTGCATGCATTTAATGCGATCTTTTGGCTATTGGAGAAGCCCTGTGAAAACTTATACCATTTTGGGACATATATGTAGGGGCATTTCAATGCTCAGCTGAGCATGTGCACACAATAAAAACAAAAACATAAAACTGATGAATTACAATAATAATAATACGTATATATATATATATATATACATACATATAATGACACAAAGGATATATCAGAGGGAGAAAGATGTGCGTGAACAGAGAAGAGTATGTATATATCTATAGATATACAGC
>JBANCZ010004190.1:0-10736 GCA_037040025.1 Sphaerogastrella javana | reverse complement strand
CAGCAGTCGGCATAATTGTTATGAAATTGATGGCTTTAACTATAGGTCAACAATCGATACGCAATTGGTAAACAAATAAAATTGCCACTTCTTGTTATTGTTGCTTTTGTTGGTTTCTGTTGTTGTTATTGCTGTTGTGCAATTAAAGCCAACGGCGAATAAAGTTATTACACAAGCTAAAGCTGAGGAAATCAAAAAATAGTTGTGAGCCGCCAGTTACCAGATTTGCGAGCGAAGCTGGCAGCTGCCAAATAAGACAAATTCAACTCACAAAATAACCACACTACTCAAAGCAATAACCATAGCAGCAAAAGCTAGAGATCATCATATATATATAAAAAAAAAAAAACAACGCAGCATCAATTATGTCAAATCACTTTTTATGTGCAATTTTTTAAATGCTCCTGAGATAGTTTTGCACTTTTTTCCCACACGCAAGCGTAATCAAACCAAGCGAAACGAGCCACACGTAACACCTTGAATACGTTGGGATATACGACGACAAGATATGCTATAAATAGCTCAAGAAAAGATGTTTTATTCTTAAAAACAGTTATTTAAGCCTTGGAAGAATTAACTAGCTTTTCGGACCCTGCGTTTATTTTTACTTATATTTCTATATATGAAACTTTTGGCAATAAAGCAATTATTTTTTTGCGACTACCAGAACTATTAAAATGTAAACGGTTTAACCCTGAGAAAGTGTTGATTATTAATTAATTAATTTTAAATATATTCTTATCTGTTATTGCTTTTGTAGTCTCTTTTATAAAGTTTTGTGACATGGCTTGTGGATACATTTATAGAGTATGCGAAATAAAAGAAAATCAAGATGAAGCTGCATAGTAACTCGCCACAGTTTCCCAATTTGGGAAACCATCATCATCCAACACCATCAACAACGTTACCTACAGTTTTTTCTTTCTCTCACTCTTTTCTAAACTTATCTAACCAAATGAGATGCACTGCACGTGCGGCTAACATACAGAAATTTAAATGGTGCAGCTCACGTAGATAGTTCAGTGTCTTGGTGGTCGTATGGTCGCGACGGCTTTCTTGCCGGTTGACAGCAGAAAAACATAGACTTACCTCAACAAATGTTGGGCGCCACACTGCAGCAGGTAGACGCCTCCAACGAGTCCCACCACACTGGATAGACCCAGAAATAGATTGTTATTGCCGCTATACATTGGTAATTCCAGCAGGCGAATATAAGGGCGCATAAAACGCTTCCAGCACTGCAGAATTGATTTGGTCATTTCGTGAATTTAGAAAATGAAAACATTGTAGCACACATAAACACAAACAACAATATTGGCCAACTAATTACGACTGGTCTATTAACTGATTCAGACCTATAGGCGGTGATTTCTACCTAGATGGCGGTGTCAATGTCTAAATATTTCTATGTAGATTATCAGTGAGACGATATTGCTATCATATTAACATTGACATTGTTGTTGCCAACTATTCTTATCAACGAGTACAACTTAAAGTATACAGTTAGTTGGGTAAGCAGTATTTACTGAAGATTTCCGACAGCCAAGGGTCTAAATGAGGCACCCTACATACGGCATTTAAGCCGCTTGTACTACTTGGAAAATTAATAATCAATAAATGAAAATAAAGTGAAAATTTGTACTTATAATGCTTTAAAAAAATCTATAAATTAACTTAAAAGCACATTATATTTATATTTTATTTCAAAGTCTTAAGCTACTTAAAGGTTCTCTTTAATAACAAGAGTAATGTGATTTGGTTGCAGCACTGATACTTTGCTCCCTCTCATAATTTGAAAATGTTTGTTAAGTTTTTAGTGTGATTTGTTATATTGACAGTTAACAAATCAATTAATGACCAAATACCATTCACTTTTTCCTGTACTAATTGAATTCGAACGATGAATAATCTGACACTTAATACAAAACTTTTAACTTTTAACTGTGCTGGAGACTGTTATCTTGATATCTCACTGTATTCACTAATTGAATTTAGTTTTTGTATTAATTATACGCGTGTAGCGGCTTATCGGGTGTTAAACACGCTCTTCAAGAATTATTTCGGTCTCAAACTTTATCAATCACGAATGCATTTTATACCATTTTATAACATTTGTTTGTTTTTAGTCTCTTTGGTGAAGATTAAATGTTTTAGATTATTCCACACAATTTCCTGCTAGAACAGTTATCGCAAAACTTTGCCAGAGTTATCTAACACCTGAGCCAAAAATTTGAAGTTTTCTGTGTGTGCTTTAATGCGAAATAAAAAAGAGCTCATCATTTAACATGACAGATGAGAGGCTGTATTTTTTATTCACTTGGGCTGACATCTAAAGTCGATGAATCTTTTATGTTTAACAGATTTGTTAGTATTTTTTTTTTTTTTGTTGTGTTGTGTTTTGTTAAGCGCACAAGTGAACTTCACTGGGCAAACTTTGAATAAATAATTACCCAAGTTGAGAACTTTTTGTGGACAATTAAGTATTTTTACAACGATTATCAATCACTTTTTCGCATACATTATATACATATACTTTTTATGTATATTTTTTTTTATGTATTTTGTTAAAGTTTTGTTGTTGTTTATTTGGTGCCAATGACCAAAAGCATACGAAGCACAAGACTTGCTAATTGATCTGCCGTTGAGGTTGATTGCTCAAACACACTGAAAACATGAATGGATCGAATGGATATAATATTATTATCATTATCAGTTCAGTTCAGCGATATGACGTTGATTAGAAACACGCGACTCATAAAACGAATTGAAAAGAAAAGAAAATTACCTAAAATTTTCCAAACTTATTTATGCGGTACACGATCCCAACGTATCCGATCTGACACGATCTCTTAACGATCTTAATACTAACGAATGGAGCACAAGTTTGCGACTGCGAATACGACTGAGTTGTTAACTTTTTGCACTCACTTGCTATTTGTTTTGTTTGTTGTATATAACGTATATATAGTCTCTTACTTTTTTGTTTGTTTTTTTTTTCTTTTGTATAAAAAAAATAATGTCAGCTTTTCGCCTTGCGGCTTTTGATTTGATAACAGCGCACCCCGAACACAATGATAAATAAATAAAAATAAACATAAAAATAAAAGTAAGAAAGAGAAAGAAGAAAACTGAAAACTGAAAAATAACGAAAAAAAAAACAACAACGCAACAACAAAAATTTCACAGATAAGTGTCAAGATTTTTGATCGTATATATATTTTTGTGGTTATATCACAATCCTATTGTAATTAGACCAAAAGTTTTATAAACCAAGTTAAATAAATTTTATGTTTTTGTTGGAATTTTGGCAGATTTTTCTTAAATTTTGTAGGTTTTTTTTTTTGCTTTTTTTTCGTTTTGTTTTTTGTGTGCGTTGTGTTGAGTATCCAAAATGGAACTGGACATACTTAGTCATAGACCATTGTTAGCAAGCGTCAAAGGGTTTAGGTAAGGGCATAGTCGGAGCACGGGTTGGGGCAAAATAAATCGCGTTTGTTGGCCACGATAACAAGCGTCAAAGCGAGAAAAACAACAAACGGCGAGCAGTGAGAAATAGTCATAGAAAAATGACAAAAACAAATACATTTGCATAATGCAACGTGCCACAAAAGCCACAAATGCCGCCTGAACTTGACCAAGCCAGAAAGCTGAAATCGATGGCATTCGACGGACCTTAGGCCTCTTCACTTGTTTGACATGCATGTTGTTGTTTGCCTGGGCCCAATTAATTGGGATTTATCAAATTAATTATGTATATAACTGATAAGATAAGCTCCGTAAATTAAGCATACTCAAAACTAGCGATGATAACGCTGAAGGTGAATTAATAGTATGGGAAATTCTTGTAAATATTTCCCCAACTTAGTACAAATGCGTTATGTGAGCACTAATAATACAGAGTTGCAGTCGAGTGCGCACGACAGCCAGATTACCTACACCTTGGTTACAGACAACATACGATAGATGACGTCAGTTTACATTAAGCCTCTCCTTAAAGAAATTCTCTTATAAAAATCCTATATATTTTATATTATTTCCATGAAACTTTTTGCATATATAAAACGAATGTTTATTTCATATTGATTTAATTTGTTATTAGTTATAGATATACATAGACTTATTCGTCATTCGAATGTAATACCTACTAAATATACAAATACTTAAGGTATCATCAGTTTGTATATTTTATATTGATTTCATTTGTTAGTAGTTATATGTAGAGACTAGTTAATCATACGAATGTAATATCTATTAAACATATAAATACTTAAGGTATCAGTCATGCCTGATTATCCAAATTATAAACAGTTGCTCATAGTTTTATATCTAATTAGCCATTCCGCATAGTGTAACTAGTTAAAATAAGCATTGCTCATGTATATTTAATAAAAGTGTAAATAGGAGAGAGAGAGAAAGAGAGTTATCATCTGTGCGCAGAGCTAATTCTCAAGTTCTGAACAGGTGTGGAAATAATATCTAAAGTTAGTTACAGCAAAATCAGCTAAGACTTTAACGATGTATGCCCGTGTTAGGGTGCCTGACTAGGCAATAAAAAGTAGCTACGATTGTGATGAGTGAGTAATGAACAGTTCTTCTTCTGGGTTATATTTTTTTTAAGGTTTTATTGTGAAGACTGTAGAGTGGGAATATAGGTGATTCCCAGAAATGCTCTTAAGATGCGCTTAGCATTCATTTTAATGCCTACTCTTTCAACTTCTGACTGCACCTGTAATTCTTTTTTTTTTCTATTTTTTATCAGCATTTTCGGGCAATTTCCTCTTTGCATTGAGGCCAACGAATTTACATAAAGAATTGCGAATTGCATACGACAAAAGAAGCAAGCAAAAGAAAAATTAAAGATGACTGCAGACACAATAACAATAACAATTGCACTTTTTGCAGTATGTCTGTTTGTTTGTTGTATGTGTGTTGGTAATAAATAGCTCTTACAACGCACCCAAATAACAAAATGCTAATCAAAAGACAACAAATACCATCTGCTAATGTTGATGCTGATGTTGATGCTGATGCTGATGCTGATGTTGATGTGGATGCTGTCGCAGTCTGTAGACTCAAAAATCCACAAAGATGTTTGCCAAGCCCAATAGCAACATCCGTCAGCTGTCAGCTGCCTCATAAATTTGTTTCCATATACCATATACTATATACCCTGCCTCGAGGGTATCATAAATTTGTAATTATGTCTGATCAAATAAATTGCGGCATTTACATAACAAATGTTGGAAATCTTTGTGCACATTTCTTACAACATTTTGGTAGAGAGGAAAATTTAAAGAGCCTCCAGAGAAATGGTAGAAACCAATAGGCTTTTTAACAATAAATATTGAAATAAAACCTCCGAAACATCATTTATGCGGAATTTTCGAAGTTTAAAGCGTAAGTGTGTGTAAAAATGAGAAAGTTACGATATTTAATACATTACATTAATGCGAAACACTAACCCGATAGCTGGCAAACCGAATCGATAACTCCGGTATGGCATATGACGGATATTTAATATAGCTTGTCTTAAAAGCTTTTCAACCAATAAATCGTTCTTTTATCTATTAATTTTCTTACACACTTTGTATCATAGTAAATACACCCTACTTCTACAGTAGAGTGCGAATAGATTTGCACAAAAAATCAATTAATTATTATGTACAGTTCTATGAATAGATATACGTACTTAAGCTTGTGATTTAATGTGAGCTCACCTTAATCTATCGCGCAGCATCTCGTATGTGGGCTGATCCCGCTGCAGCACCTGGAGTATGAGCTGGCATTGTTGCAACCGTTGGCGCAGCTTGACAGCTTGTGCATCCTGTTTGTCGAGGACAGCAATGCCGCTGTCCACGCTGCTGTTCAACAGCTGTCCAGGACTGCGCTCTGGACTTGTCCCAGGCGTGCTACCTGTGCTGCTCCCAGGGCTATTGTTGACGCTGTTGCTGTTGTTGTTACTGTTGTTGCTGTTACTGTTGCTGTTGCTGTTACTGCTGCTGTTCCTGTTGGCTTGTGTTTCCGGTGTAGTTGCTGCTGTTAAAGTTGATATTAGTGTTGGTGTTGATGCTGGTGTTGCTGCTGCAGCAGCTGTTGCTACTAATGTGGCTGTTGCAGCAGTTGTGTCGGCAGCCATTGTTGTATGTAATAGTTGCTGCTGTTGCTGTTGTTGTTGTTGTTGTTATTTGTTGGTGTTTGTTGGTGTTTGTTGGGTGTGTTATTTGTATTGTAGTTGTTGTGGTATTTGGCGAATTTAGCGCGCTTTTTCGTTTCACTTTAACCCTCTTGACACACTAACGTTCACTTTTAATCACAACATTTTTGCGCTAAGCCATTTCCGTACACGCACACTGTTATACAGATACAGATACAGATACAAAGACTGTGACACTCACACACGCATAGATACAGGGCTGCATACGAGCACACACCTGGGAATTAGCTGGAGGCGCCTCGAAACACTTCCAAGTTCAGCGCAGTCAATGGAGGAATTGAAATTCTCGCGCACTTCTCAGCACGATTTGTATATTTTGTTTTGTTTTTTTCTGCTGGATTTTTTGTTGTGTTGCTTATTTTTGTTGTTGTTTCTTTTCTTAGCTATTTTCATTCAGTTGCCGCTTTGCGAGCATTTTTGTTAATTACGCGACCGTTATTGCCATTGTTTTGGCCCGTTTTTTAGCTGTGTTGCCTTTTACCTGCGGCTCTTGCTTCTTGTCGCTTTTTTGCTTTGCTTATCAGCTGCCGAGCGATACACAAATTTAAACATTTGCTCATATGAAATTCATTTTTTTTTTATTCTTTGTTTTTTTTCTTTTTGGTTTTGCGCTGCAAGCAAACGAAAATAATAATAATAATTTTTTCCCTGGGTTTGTTTTATGGCCAGAATAAACAAGTCGCGTTTATTGTTCTTACAGATAGCCAGCTCCACCTGTCCCCCCCAGTACAAGTGGCTCTACTTAGCCCAAAGGTAACATCATCTGCAGCTGCTTATCTTAGCCAGCAGCCGGTTCTCAGCAGTCGCGCTCGTCTCGATGGAACGTAAAAACTCCGGACAGACACAGAGAGAAGGGTCGGGAGAGCTACAGGTCGGATATATAGTTTCCATTCGCTTCCATTTGTACGGCATATACTCATTTTTAGTTGATATGCGACCACATTTTGCCGCACGCCTAAATATGTAAATTGCTCAGACCTAGAAAGGCACGTAGCCGCATTTGGTAATTTCGTTTAATGCACTCGCTGGCATCGATTTGCATAGGGGCCAACGAGCGGGCGGATGGGAAAGTTGGAGCGAAGTGATTGGTGGGGATGGGAGGCAGCGGTAACTTGACAACAACATGCCCTCAGCTGAGACATTTTGAGAAAGCTGCGTTCGGCTAATCTCCTCAAGACAGACGGAACACATGTGCTTGGATGTATGGAATGGATATTACAAGTGTGAGTGTGCTCTGCCCCAGGGCAGGCCGTCAACATGGCGTTTAAAAAAGATTTTGCAAATCAAAAATCCCCTGAGAGCTTCAAATCGCAAAGTGAAATTCTAAGATACAAACTCTAGCATGCGAGGGGTGCTTGGCGAATTATTTGTCATTTATATAATTTTGGCAATTAAGTTAATTACTTAAGCAAATCGAATGAAAAGACAAATGTCGAAATCTTAATTCTGCTAGCTAAATTATAAATAAATTTATCAAATTAATATTAGCTGGAAGTCAATTCAATTAGATGATTTGAGAGTAAAAGATTTACACACTGACGAATCTATTCTATCTATTATGAGTACTAAAAAATAAAAGAAATTTCTTAACTTGAATACTGAAATTCCAAACAAATTAGACTGATCGTAAGAGGTCAAAAGAAAGTGGGATACATTACGAGTTCTCACAAAGAACTGCTCTTATTCTATGCAAATGTACAGAACAATTAACAACAATAACATTGAATTTGCTTTAGTTCATTAATTTCAAGAACGTGCCTCGCGAACCTGCACATGTGTCTGCTCCAGCACAGAGTCGGGGCAGATAAGTAGATGACATGAAATGCCGCGGAGTCACTCACAAGAGCTGCTAGAAGACTCACTCTACATCTTCATCTTCATCTTCAGCTTTAGCTACAGCTCAGTCTGATTCTCAGCCTCAGTCTCAGTCAGTCTCAGTCTCATTCAGTCTCAGTCTCAGTTGTTAGCTGAATGTGGATGATAATGATGATGTTCGTGGCATGGCCATTTGGCAAGCTGCAGATACACTTGTGTATCTAGCTACAGCTGTGGCCACAACACTTTGTATCTGTGACTGACGAAGCATTAAACAAGCAAGAAGAGCGCATACAAACAAGACAATTCCAGACAAACGGACAATCGGAGAGACGTAGAATTGGACAAATGGACAAATGGACAACTGGACAGTGTGGACGCACTTGTTGATTGTTTTC
The DNA here is from genome assembly GCA_037040025.1 of Sphaerogastrella javana. Classification (NCBI taxonomy): domain Eukaryota; kingdom Metazoa; phylum Arthropoda; class Insecta; order Diptera; family Drosophilidae; genus Sphaerogastrella; species Sphaerogastrella javana. The sequence goes on along the minus strand of JBANCZ010004190.1, from coordinate 2,309 downwards.
TTGCTGTTGTTCCGCTTGTTGTCGTTGCTTTTTTTTGCTTTCGTTGTTGCTTTTGAATCTTTTTACTGCTCGTTACTTGGCTCAAACATTTCTAAAACTCAACTAAAAAGTTCACTTGTCTTGGGCTGCTTCTATAGCTGCTGCTGGGGCTCTGTTGCCCCTGGCCAAGTGAACAATAGAAATTTTGTTGCCTGTCAGGTGAAAACGCTATTGAATGGAGGGGATTTTTGGGCGGTTGTTTTTTTATTTTTTTTGGGTTATAGAAAATTCAGCAAAGACCCAAATGATATGCAGTTTTGTGGCTCTATATGCATTTACCAACTGCATTCAACACTTTTTGCTTATCATGGCCAACAAAAACGTAACGAATTTGGTATGCAAATGCAGCCACAGATTGGACTAGGGAAGAGACAGAGGTAGAAACAGCGAAAGAGATAGAAACAGAGACAGAAACAGACGCAGAGACAGAGATAGACGTAGAGACCTTTTGTGCTTTGAGATTGAAATTGATATAAAATCCAGATCTGTGGCTCATTGCCCAATGGCATTAGTTATCATTGCTGTCAACATTGTTGTGTGTGTGTGTGTGTGTTGCATGTTACATGTTGCAGCTTTTGAGTAGGTTTTGTGCAATTTTCACACAATTGTTTAGGAGATTGCATGTCGCATTAAGTGGTTACAGTAACTAATTTGATAATTAATTATACAATGACAGCAATTCCACATGCAATTGGGTCACATACAGCCAAATGGGTCAGACGGATGTGCTGGCCAATCACTCATGATGTATGGATGTATGTAAATCTGTCTATATATATGCAATTAATTAATGAGCCGGCTAAGTACATGCTCAGCATGCGAATTGAGACTTCAACAACATCAACACCAACACCAACATCAACACTAATACCAACACCAACACCAACACCAACACCAACACCAACAGCAGCAGCAGCAGCAGTCGAAGAGTTAATTAAGTTTTGAACATGTTTTTCTTTTCTTTTGGCCAATATTTTGCATTCAATCGTTTTGCCGCTAGACGATGATTGATGTTGTTTCATGTGCTGCTGATGTTGCTGATGTGATGTATGATGTTGCTGATGTGCCATTGCTGATTCGATGCGTTGTGTGTGTGTGTGTGTGTGAGTGTGTGTGGCCGAAAAAGGGAAATTTTTGTATTAATTACGAGCAACGCTGTATCAATACAACTTTTACTAACGGTTTCACACATTTTTCACCGTGTACTCAATAGTTGTCTAAAGGGGAATGGGGGGTAGTTGGGGCGCTTAGAGGTCGTCGCCGCAAAGACGAACTGCCGATTCATTGAGAAATTAGCCAACACCTTGGCAGCCGCAATTGAAGCAGCTTTGGTGTCTTAAGCGAACGGAAGTTCATAAGCAGAGTGAAGGGTCAATATGATGAACTTGTACTTTATATATATATTATTTTTAGTTTATATATTATACGCTCATCTAATAATAGTGTATAGCAATCAACTTTCTTGAATGTAAGAATTGCAATTATTTTGTAGAACTGCTAAATCTTCTACTGTTGCCTTTAGCGTGTATTCACTGTGCTTCAAAAGGCTCACCGCATCTGAGCTGCTGCCACTTCGACTGAGTTAATATTGTTAACTGATGCTGGCCAAAGCGATTGGTTTAGCTTTCTGTTGTTGCTCTTACCTAAGTAATTTTCGTTCGCTTTGAACAATAAAAAAAAAAAAAAAACAGAAAAACAAAAACAAAATGTTGTTGCTGCGGCTGTTAATGAAAAACCAATCGATCGCGGTAGAGACACGCAGCGGAAGCAATTTTCCAGCTCTTTCCGCTGTTTATTATCGCCTTTCTTCACACACACACTCACACACACACACACACACACACACATATGTATAAACACAGTGCTGTTTCTCACAACATTTTGCAGGGTTGCATTTTCCATGCTCAATGTTTGGCTAATGACATTGACACTTGTCCACTTATCTACCCCAGCCCTGGCCCTGGCCATAGCCCTGGCTTTACCTCTCTATCTCCATCTCAGTCTCTGTCTCTTTGTCAGTCTCTGTGTGTGGCTCTACCCCTTGTCCACTTGTCGCCCTGCTGACACTTTTCATCATTTTTATTATGCACTCATTTTTCGTTTATTCGTTTATTTTCGTTTCTGTTTTCGTTTTATTTTGCCAGTTGTCTGCTTTGCGCATGAGTCGCTTGTTTTAGTTTAACACTGACATATCGCACGCTCCAGTGACCCACTAGGAGTGCACAGAGATATATATACACACATACACACTCACACACACTCACACACAC
>JBANCZ010004189.1:0-10737 GCA_037040025.1 Sphaerogastrella javana | reverse complement strand
CACACACACACACATGCATAAGCTATCCATCTCTAAGCCTCAATTCCATGTGACAATTTTAATTGTTGCTGTTGCAGTTAATGTTGCTGTTGCTGCTGTTGTCATTGTTGTTGTTGCTGCAGTTGTTGATTTTCTTTTTGCGGCTTGGAAAAACCTCATAAGCATTTGTCGCATATGTGAAAAACCAGATGTTGCTGCTGCTGTCGCTGTGTGAGAAAATTTTCTTCAAGCAGCGCCACGACAGCAACAGTTGTTCGCGTGGTTTTAGGGGAAAGCTGCAGAGCGCCGCAGGGTGCTGCAGCAGAGAGTGTCGCTCACTCGTCTGTGTGTGTTTGTGTGTGTATGCAGCGCATCAATTTCATTTATTTGCCACTTGTGGCGGCAACACAGACGCAGATACACAGCGACAACAGCAACATGTCAATTATTCAATTGAATGCAGCAACTGAGGCAACGCTGAGTGCAACAGGCTGAGTGCTAGGGGAAGGGGTAGGGCTAAGGCTAGGGGTGACAACGCTGCAAACTGCGGGCTGCAACAGCGGCTGTGGCACATTCTTTAGACAACATTTTGATGCTGCAGTTGCAGCTTCTGCGTTGTTTTTTATTCATTTCATTTCATTGAGCAGCGGAAATGCACAATTGCAACTAAATGCAGCGGCTCAGCGTATGCAGATGAAGCAGTGCAACGTGCAACAAGCGACTAACGCTTGCAACATCCGGCGGAAAGCTGCCGCTGCTGCTGTTGTCGCTGCTGTAGCAGCTGTAAGCGTGCAGCGCCTCAGACTACAACTTGAGCTTGCTCTACATTTCAATTTCGAGCCGCCCACAGCGACAACAACAACAGCAGCAATGACTACACCAACAACAACAGCAGCAACGGCAACAACAACAGCAACAGCAACAGCTCTAATAAAAACAACGACAGCAATTGACTGCAATTTGGCATTTGCACTTGTTGCTATTACTGAGACTGCAACTTTTGCTGTTGTTGTTGCTGCTGTTGTTGGTGTTGTTGTTGCTGTTGTTGGTGTTGTTATGATTGGTACTTAGTGTTAATGTTTGGCCTTTGTCATTGCTGCAAAGGCTTGACAAATGCATTTCAATTGTCGCTGCTGTAGTTGCAATTGTTGCTGGTGTTGCTGCTGCTGCTGCTGTTGTTGTCGCAGCTATTGTTATAGCTGCTGTTGTGTTTGTAGCTAGTTGTCTATTGTCAGCTGCTCACATAAATCTCTGAGTCAGCGCCCAAACTGCAGCACTGGAAGCAAATGTTGCTGTTGTTGCAGCTAATGAGCTGTTGTTGTTGTGGTTGCTGCTGTTGCTGTTGCTGTTGTTGTTGCTGTTGCTGCTGCCAGCTTAATGTAAATAACTTGCACTGACGCGGCAACATTCGATTTGCAGATCAATCTGTATAGCTGCTATAGCTATAGCTATATTATATATGTTGCTGTTGTTGTTGCTGTTGCTGTCGCTGTATCTGTATCTTTGAGATACATTCCATTTAGCCTGACAGCTGACTTATTGCTAATTGCTGCGCGATACGAATTTACTCTGTTTGCACCCCCTGCACCTTTTACCCCTTCAACTGAATGTTCTTCTGCCTCCACTTGCTTCTCTCCTTCTCCTGGTCTGCTGCTGCTTTGCCCTTTGAGTGCCTATGCTTCTCCCTCTTTGGGTTTTACTTCGTTTCGGTTTTTGTATTCGAAATTGAAATGAAAACATTAAAATCAGTTCGTCATCCTTGGCCTCCGCCTCCGCCACAGTCTACCCCGTTCTCTCCCTTCCTCTAACCCTCTTTCTCTCTCTTGAATATCCATGTGCTGCTGCTGCTGCTTATCTGCTGCCTGCGATCGCTGCTGTTGCTGCTGCTGCTGCTGTTGCTGTCAAAATACTTTTAACGCAGACTGTATGCGTCTGACTGTGACTGCGTCTCTGTGCTTTGGTTTTGGTTTTGTTAATGCGAAATCTATTAAGAGGCGGCTTTGCCCGGCTGAAAAGTGCCCCGTCAATCATATTTTTATTATGGCTGCAGACATAAAACTCATTTCGACGCCAGCAACAGTTACTGCTGCCCACAACAACAGCAACAGCATCAACAGCAACTCGCGTAATTGGAAAACTGCCTTAAAGAAATAAACTAAAAAATAGTTTCTTCTTTTTTATTCCCTTTTTTCCTGCACTCGTTTTGCCTGAGCCCCAAAAGATAAACAAAAATCTGCCACCAACGTTGTAGCTGCTTGTTGTTGTTGCTGTTGTTGTTGTTGTCCCATTGCCAAGTCGCCAAGTTGCAAAGTTGCCACGTTGCAAGTTTCGCGTGTTGCAGCTGCTGCTGTTGGTGCTGTCGATCGCAGCCATCGATATGCCACATGTCTGTGCGCAAGCGCAAATGAAAACATTTGCATTTTCATAAGGAGCAGAGCACAAAGCGGAGCAAACAAGTCCAACGAGAAGAAGATGAAGGAGCAGAAGATGAAGACAGCAGGCGTTAATTAAGCAAAAGCAAAAGCATAAAATGTCAGTTAAAATTCAATCTGAAGATTTAAAATCAGGAGGAAAATAAAAAAGGGAAGAAGAGACAGAGAAGAATGGGAAAGAAAAGGGAAGAGGATGGCAAAAGCAGGCGAACCTAAGAGAGCAAAGATGGAGAAGTTGCAATAGGGAGTAGCAGGAAAAGTATGGGTGTAAAACAAAGAAAATTGTTGAAATTTCAAGGAGATAAGAAAGAAGCTGAAGAAAGGTACGAAAACTAAGGGGACTTCCAACTACAAAGCTAGTCAAAAGAGGGGCAGATCGAAAGTGAAGAGTAGAGTGCAAACAGAGTAAGAGGGTGAGAGAGAGAGAGAGAGGGAAAACAGACATTGAAGAAGAGCCAGGGGGAGCAACTAGCGAAAAGAGACATCAAGCCCAAAATGAGGGTAACCGCTAGAGCCAGAGTCAAAGGAAAAAGGGGATATACAAGTCGACGCATAATTAAGCGAAATTAAAAGCGCATTTTTATGCGACACGCGGTGGCAAGCGACAACAGCAACAATTGCCACTAATAGGAAGAAAAAGAAGAAGAAGAAAAGAAGAAGTAGAAGACCAACAACAATATCAACAAAGGCTGTGGCTGCCGTTTCGCACAGGTATCGCATGTGGCAGCCACAGCAAGCGGCAATTTATGAATGCCACAGCAGCAGTAGTAGTAGTAGTAGTAGTGGTAGTTGTAGACAACACCCTACTGGCAGACCCCTCAAATCACCACACACACACACACACACACACATGCTCATACCACACACCACACACTACTTGATGCTTATGCAATAAAAATAATATTAAATTACCCAAGAGACGCCAGCAAAACGAAGCGAATTTTTATTGAATACTCATAGATTTTCAGCAAAGGGGGCACTCAACTCAATGAGAGCCAAGCTATATAGTGCGAGTGAGAGCGAGAAAGAAAGAAAGATAGAAAAAACTACTTAACAGATAACTGTCCACAGTTGTAAAGACGAAACGAAACGCTTTTATAAGAAGATTATGCATCTAAATTAGTCGACAGACAGACGGACAAACTATCTCAGCATTTTTCGAGTGCTAAATGCCGACTTAATTTCTTTTCCAATCAAATTGAAAGAAAGTCGAAAGAGAGTTTTGAGTGTGAGCTTAGATTGAGATATGTTTCCTAATGAATTTGTTCGAGTATCGAGCGAGTAAAACCAATTAAAGCTACAGGTTTTAAAGCGAACAATCGCTGTATAATTAAGTCTATCTCAAGGTATCTTTTTAATTCTGTCCTAATACAAAAGAAATTTCACTTTCACTTGCCGAAAAACAGATGAACTGCTAAAAGATACCAAAAGAATCTTTAAGATTCTCTATACTGAACAATAGTAAACTATATTTATTCATAGTCTCTCTTCATAATATCATACATATATTTTCAGTTCATTGCTCTATTCATAGTCTCGCATCTACCTATGGCTTACATTGTAGATATCTAGATTCATATAGCCCTCACTCTTGTTCATCTTAAGCCAATTCCTTCCCATCTTTATCTTTCTTTCGCTGCATAAAAAATGGCTTAATTTAAATCGTAATTACGCTGCTTTTTTCCACCCTGTAGCCGCGCTTAGTCGCAGTGACAAACGATCAGCCGTATCCGGTAGCGTCAACGGTCGCCAGTGGCCAGTCGCCAGCACCTAATGATGCCCCATTAAAACTGAGCAGCTGCAACGTCTCCCCTTTTTACAGGGTATCAGTGCTTTGCACAGATTTGCCCAAGTTATAACAGTTACTGTCCGCTCTGTCCGTGTTGCAGTTGAAAGTAGATGATTGCGGCACTCTGCGAACGGAAGCGTAGCTCATCGCTCATCAGCTGCAGCTTTGCATTTAAATAGAAGAATTGTGCAAGTTTCTGCTCTCCCCTCCTTATTGTACCTCTTTGACTATGGCGGCTTAGCTTAATCAATGTAAATAGTTAGTCGGACATCGGGTTTATCATGCCTCTGTCTGTGCACATTCGCTATAGATGCAGTATCTATGGGCTGTATCTATAGATACAGTATCTATGGGCTATATCTCAAGCATTTTCTTTGGTATTCTACTCTTTACTCTCTACAGTCTACTCTCTACATTGGAACCTCTGCTCTCTCTTATTTACTATCTATTATTAACTCTTCACTTTGCTCTCTACACGTCACTTGTCATTCGTCACTTGTTACTTTATTTTATTTATTATTTATTTCTTAAATTTTGCGGTACATATGTGAATATTTGTGCGTGATTCTCAAATAGACCCCATTTTAGAATTGCGCACTCCGTAGATAGTGTCGCTGGCATCGGGTAGCTTGCACACCTTGCCAGGGGGTCGCGCCAAACGACTCTTGACCAAATCCAAATCGAGATTGTGGACGCGCACCATGAGGGTGGGCTCCTTCTCGATGGCGCGATACACCAAAGTCTTATGGCAGTTGAGCTGCAGTTTTCGTGGCAGGGGTTTGAACGATGAATCCGGCTGTGGGCCAATAACAACGGGGCCGACATCAGTGCCAACCCGGGTGCTGCCACACGAGATGCATGTGAGGCCAGTATTGATAAAGCCAGCGGCACGTGGACAGGTCTCCTTGTCCTCGATCTTGAGCAAACGCGCATCGATGTCATCGAAACGATCGCGTACATATTTTTTCAGGGCTGGCATGTGCACCTTGTCCAGCTTGCTGTCCATCATATCCTGCAACTCCTCCATGGTGCCAATGAACGTAAGATTGTATTCGTTGACCAACGAACGCAATTGCTCAATCTCCACGATGCACTGCTTAACCAACTCGAAGCGCATGAAGAGCTCCTCACTTTGTTTGATAAAAATTTCCAGTTTCTTATAGAATTCTGTGAGCTCCTTCTGCATCTGTTCCATAGAATCCATTATAGGTGAAGCAATGTGTCGCATCAGTTTCTTCAAGAAGTCCACATTCTGCAGCAGGCTACAGGCAATCTTGTTGTCCTCGTCGCACAGAGTGCACAGATCCTCACATGGCGTGGCATAGGCCTCCCAGATGTGATTGCGGAAACCCTTGCTGTTCACACGATTACAGATCTTGATCTGCTTGAAGTGACAGTCGAGCTTACACTCGAGCTGTCCAATGCGCTTCTCCAGCTGCTGCACCTTATCCAACTGCTCGGATATGGGCTCTATGGTGGCCACATCGAAGGGTAGTGGCGATATCTTGGAGCGTTCGAGCAGACGCTCCAAGCACTTACCCTCAAATCCACCGATGGTCACCAGATCCTTTTGACAGTTCAATTTCTTCATCAGAGCATCCAACAGACTGTGCAACACAGCTATATTCACATGATTCATCTCGGGCACTCCCAGCGCAATGCGCGCCAACTGTTCCAGTGTCAACTCCATATTGTTTAGTATTATATAGTATATAACTAACTTGAATCGAATCGAATTCAATTGTATTAAAGAAATTATTAAAAGTATCTTGAAGACCTACACATCAACTAATAATTTTCTCTATGTGTTCTCTTTCCAGATGGTTCTGTCACTTCGACGATGACAACTATGTCAATGTGCCCCGTTTGGTCAAATTGCTCGATGAGTACAGTCCCAGCGTGGACTGGTATCTGGGAAAGCCGAGCATCTCGTCGCCTCTAGAGATACATCTAGATAATGTAAGTATGGCTGTATGTATTACATTATAACTATATGTAATATATGTATATGCTATATAACATTAGGTATAATCCTATACTGTACAAAATTTATATGTTCAATTTTGGTTGCTTAGCGTAGGCCCTACTGCACCGTTCGATCGATAGGTTTGCACATAATTTTTGCATATTTTGCAACACTGGCAATTACATGAGCTGCAGCCCAACTGCTGCTGTGCAGCTGTAGCACTGTCTGTAACAGCGATCGCCTTTCTCCCTGTTGTAGCAGCAGGAGAATGAAATGTAGCCGTTGTTGAGGCCATTTGTCTATGCCGCCATTTGGCTTCCAGCTGCCAGCGCAGGCTATCATTAATAACCGATATGATCTGGCTCAAGCTCAGGCTATAACTCTAGCTATAGCCATGGCTAAACCTGGCCATAGTCATAGCCATAGCCATGGCTAAAAGTTGTAGCTGTAGCTGTAGATGTAGCTGTTGCTTGAACTCGTTCCCATTTCGAATGAGGTGAGGCATTTGAAAATATCGTAATGAATGTGCGGCGGTTGCTGCTGCTGCTGCTGCTGCTGTTGCTGCATGCCACACAGCATTTGGCCACAGCCAGGGTTGCCACAGTTCACGCCGCAACGAATCTGCTGCCCTGCCCCACCGTCGATACAAACTTAACGCTTCATTAGAGAGTGAAACGAGTTTAAAAATTCAACTCTTTTTTATTCGGGTTTGTTTCGGTATCGAATTTCCTCTCCATTTACATGCTCAATTAATCAAGTGTGTGCCAAAAAACTGAACATAATAATATGTATGTATATGTGTATTTATTAGGGTTTATCCTTTGTGCAGCTCATTCATAAGCCAGTTCTTCCGTTAACTTTAATCTATATGTGCAGCTCCCCATTTTCTCACTCACTCTCTCACTTTCTTGATCTCCATCTCTCTCTCTCTCTCTCTCGCACTTGCAGAAGAATGCGACGACGAACAAGAAGATCACCTTCTGGTTTGCCACTGGCGGCGCTGGCTTCTGCCTCAGCCGTGCCCTGACGCTCAAAATGCTGCCCATTGCAGGTGGTGGCAAGTTCATCAGCATCGGCGACAAGATACGCTTTCCGGATGATGTCACAATGGGTTTCATTATAGGTAAGTCAAGGTTACATATATGGAATTACAGTGTAATAACCTTATCAACCGATCGATAAGCCTTGCTCTGCTTTGAAAAATATACAGCTCTTGATTTCAGGGTAGTTGTACAGTCGGTATAGTCCTCACTTTATTAATTCCCTTTCCCTCTCTCTTTCATTTAACAGAGCATCTGCTGAAGGTGCCACTTACCGTTGTGGACAATTTCCATTCACATTTGGAGCCCATGGAGTTTATTCGGTCGGATACGTTCCAGGATCAGGTGTCTTTCAGCTATGCACACATGAAGAACCAATGGAATGTGATCAAAGTTGATGGTTTCGATCTAAAGACCGATCCGAAACGTTTCTACTCGTTGCACTGTCAACTCTTTCCCTACTTTAGCTTCTGTCCTCCCAGATAGATTTGCATATATACCGTATCTATAGATAGGTATAGAGAAAGTGAATAAGTAGTGCAGTTACTATCACTCTTAGCTGTTCTTAGGCGACGATTGTGAATTGTCGTTGGAACAAACGAATTAAAAAAACAAATCTCGACACTGTGATTTACCGATTAAGTATAAAAAGATACACAATAACGATAACAATAACGATAACGATAACAAACATTGGTTCTCCTGTATATAGTACTATATGTATATGTATATGTCTATGTATAATTGATATCAACTCGAAAGTTGTGCTTCCTAGTTAGCTCTTCCTTCCAACTAAGTTAGAACGATAATGAAAACTATTAAGATTTAAGCAAGATTTTTGAAATTCCATACGACATCAACACTTCCAAGTGCTTCCTTTTATACATTGTTAAGCATAAGCTCTTCCATGTGCAGCTAAAGCTTAGTTAAATTAAAGCTCTAGTCTATGTTTAAGTTGATGATACGAACAAACTTATATAAAAAGTTAAAGTTAGTTTAACTCCAACTAAAGTCTAAAACATTTTTCTAATCTGTGTGTATATATATAATAATAATAATAATTATAAATGCTTATATTTAAAATGTATTTAAGAAATGTTTAAAGAATTTTTGTTAATTTTTAGTTTGCTTGAATAAACATGAATAAATGAAATAAAAACCAATTTTATTTTAATTTCTTTGCGTGTTCTATAATCAGAGGTTAATTCTGAACATTTCAATGTTAGATGTGCTGTTATCATAACATGAACTTAACATTAATAGATCGACTGCCCCTACAGCTCTGTTAAATAATAATTTAACAGTTATATTAGCAGCCCTGTAATTTTTAACAGCACTGATATTATATTTGTTGAATATCTGCATTTTTAACATAACATAACATAACCTAACATAACATAACATAACATAACATAACATGTTTATTTAATCAGACTAAAGTCCTTATTAATTCAGAAATATTTTAAAAACGAAGTTGTGACATTGTCACTAGGAATTGTTTCCTTCGCATTTCAGTTCTCCATTGAAGCGTAAACTGCGTTCCTCGACTCGTTACGAAATGTTCTTTAAACACTTTTAACCAAACATCCATGCATCTTTTCTCGGCTTGCTTTGAATATTCTAATATTTCAGTACCTATAATTTTTGATGCTTTGTGTGTTATGTGGTTGAGAATACGAATGTCACATTCCTTTAACGAATGATAGTACACAGACACACCATACAGTAAATGGGAATTAACTAAAGCAGCGTAAAATGTTTTTAGCACCGCAGAATCATTCGTTATTCTTTTAACCAATTTTAACTGATGTAAGCCAAATGCAATTTTCTTTCTTATTCCTTTAACTTGTTCCGACCAGTTTAATTTATCACTAATAATTAAACCAAGAAGTTTTGCTTCACTCACTTGCTTAATTTCACACCCTTCAATGAATAATTTTTCAATGGTTAACTTTCTTTTTCGTAACCTTGGTCTTAAAAATTTTGTTTTGGAAACGTTTAGCTTTAATCCATATTTCCTAATTTCGTTTGAAATTTTATTAATTGCAAGTTGTGTATTATTTATTCCGTCAGAAATGATGGTTAAATCATCTGCGTACTTAACAATGTGACCAAACGAGCAACTCATTTCTCTAATAAAATAGGCAAATAGAACGGGGCCAAGAGCTGATCCTTGAGGTACTCCAGTTTGAAGTGGGTAATCTTTGTCAAATATGCGAACTTTTCTGCCAAAAATTAAGTTCACAATTCCTAATTTTATTTTTGGATGCAACGTAATGTCACTTATCACGCTGTTAGCTAAACGCTGCTGATTTACTGTATAAAACGCAGCGCGTAGGTCAAGAAGACATAAAAATGGATCCCCTTTTTTATCCAAAATTTCTGTGTATTTGTCAACAATTTGAACCAATGCTGTTTCAGTACTTTTACTTGCAGTGTACGCAAATTGTGTTTCATCATTAATAAGAATCATATTAGCTAAAAGTTTTTCAATGATGGCTGTGATAACTGGTGAAATAGCAATCGGTCTAAAATCTGTTTCACTTTTCGGATTCTTGACTTTAGGAACTGGTACAACCCTGCTCGTCCTAAGTAAAGTTGGTAAAGAAACGCCGTCATTAATTATTATGTTGAGAATTTGACAAAGTGGAGAGGTCAAAACGTCTAAATTTTGTTTAAAAATTTTAATGTGAACATTGTCAACGCCTTTTGATCTATTGCTTTTCATAGATCGTATCACATCTTTAACCATTTGACAAGATATATGAAAGTAACCATTGTTATCTTTTAACTCATTTAAGTCAATATTTTGTTGAGAACCACAATTAAATCTAGTAAAGTGAGCAGCAATTTTGCACTTTTGCTCATCTGAGAAATTGTGCTTCGCTCTCTCTTTTCGGCCACATTGTTCATTCAGACATTTCCATATTAGTTTAGGATTTTTCCTCTGAAGCAACGTTAAATAATATTCTCTTTTTGCTTTTCTTACTTTCATTTTAATTTCCTTCGTAATAAGTTTCATATCATCAAACATTTTCTCCCTATAGTATTGTTTTTTAGTGATGTTAGTTGAAGTATTTCATTGTTATCCAGCTTTTGGTTTTGCGCTTCTTAATGCTTTTCGTCTATAATTCAATACATTCTTGAATATTTTAAAGAAAACGTTGCATTTCTAATTCAACATCTCTTGTGGGGATAAATTCTTGTACTGTATCGAGTAATTTTTCCCTTACAGCATTGTAATTAGTTACAGTTATCAAATTTTGTTTCTGTGGCATATTTCTTTTTATTTGTGACGTATTTGAAATGGCAATTGCAACAGCATGATCTGAGCTTCCAATTGGTGCTCTGACATAGCAGTTGTAATGCGAAGAGAATTTTTCTGACACATATATTTGATCTAAAATATAAAATCTTATTTAATATATAAAATAAATTTATATAAAATATTTTGCCATGTGTTTTTGATCAACCAATTGTTTAAATACATTAATTTTATTTTCAGTTAATGTCTCCTTGTAAGATATGAAA
>JBANCZ010004188.1:0-10738 GCA_037040025.1 Sphaerogastrella javana | reverse complement strand
AAATTAAAGTTGAAGTTGTGTATTTTATGTGTGTTGTTAATTTGTTTTGTTTTGTTTTTTGTTGCTGAATAGATTTTGTAAAATGAATATGCCAACATTTCTTTTCTCATTTTAATATAATTTACTTTTTGCGTTTAGTGTGTGTGTGTGTGTGTGTTGAGTGTGTTTGTGTGTGTGTACTTTTGAAATGAAGTTTATTTTGTTTTCGCTTCTCAGAATTAAATATAATATTTATTTAAATATAATATAATGCTTTTGTTTGTCGAAAAGTTTCTGCAAAAAATTTCAAATGTAGTAGATTTGCTGTTGCTGCTGCTGCTGCTGATTTTATTCCTCCTGTTCTTCTTCTTGTCGTCGTAGTCGCCGTTGCTTTTTGGGGAAAGCCGGGGGCTCCAATTTTTTCGCATAACCACAGCGAATGTGAAGACAACAACTTCGACCGTCACTCCCATTTTTTTTCCCCCACTTTTGCATCAACAATAATAGGTGCGCCCACGACCAACCCTTTCCAGCTGCTTAACTACTGCTGCTGCTGCTTGTTTGTTTTAAGTGTTCAATGTTCCAGCATTAACTTGTTCATATCTCATTGTTGTTGTTGTTCTTCTTGTGGTATTGTTGTTACTGTGGCTTGCTGCATTTCAACTGTTTTCTAATTGGTTGTGTGTGTGCTACACTTGCTGCTGCTCCTGTTGCTGTTGTTCTCCATCAAAAGTGTTTCTTGTAGTCGTTGTTTGTAGTTGTTGAATTTCGCGTGGTTGCCCCCTTTTGTGGTTGTTACTGACATTTATAGCTGCTGCTTCAGTTATTTCTTGGTGTTTTTGTTGTTGTTGCATTTGCTGTTGTTGTTAATGTTGTTTACTACCCGATTGCGTGTTGGTATTTATTGTTGTATGCATATATATTATATGTATTATATTTACTTTAGAAGGTATATGTTTTTTTTTTGTTTTTTGTGTTTTTAATGGAAGGGCGGGGGTTTACTTAAATTACGAGACATCCTGATCCTCAACATCCTGAATTTCTTGTTTGGGCTCACCATCACCTGTTGTGGAATCTATAATCAAGCAAAATCATAATTATTATATATATTATTTAAATCATAATCTCAGAGTTTAATCATCAATTACGCACCATCTGCCTGCATATCGGACGTCCATAATGTGAGGTTATCCCGCAGCAGCTGCATAATCAGGGTAGAGTCTTTGTAGCTCTCTTCGCTCAGTGTATCCAATTCAGCGATGGCATCATCAAATGCGGCTTTCGCCAAGCGGCATGCGCGATCCGGCGAATTGAGAATCTCATAGTAGAACACCTGAACAAAAAGAAACGAATCGAATCATTTGAATGCACATTCTATACAGTAAAATAAATGTGATTCAACTTACAGAGAAGTTCAATGCCAGGCCCAAGCGAATGGGATGTGTTGGTGGCAGATCATTCATGGCGATATCACTTGCTGCCTTGTAGGCAATTAGTGAATTCTCTGCAGCATCCTTGCGATCCGAACCGGTGGCGAATTCAGCCAAATAGCGATGATAATCACCCTTCATCTTATAATAGAATACTTTACTTTCGCCGGATGTGGCGCATGGAATGAGGTGTTTCTCGAGCACATTTAATATATCCGAGCAAATGTCGCGCAACTCCTTTTCCACCTGACCGCGATAGGTCTTGATCATCTCCAATTTCTCTTCAGCGCCCTTGTTCTCCTCCTTCTGTTCAATGGAGGTGATAATGCGCCAGGAGGCGCGACGAGCTCCAATGACATTCTTATAGGCGACCGAGAGCAAGTTACGCTCCTCAACGGTCAGCTCAACGTCCATGGAGGCGACCTTCTTCATGGCCTCCACCATTTCTGAAAGAGGAAAGTAACAACAAACGCAACATTAATAAACAACACAAGAAAAACATAGCAATACCATAGAAAAAATACCAAATCTGTATAAAGAAACACTCTCACTTTATTTCATAATAAATAATCTTTAGTCGATAAACACTGTAGCGATTTTTTAACTGTTGCTATTTATCAATAAGATACTATTAATATACAACCCCATCTATAGACATACATACAGATATATAGACATACCTACATACATGCGCAGCGCATATGAATATTATCTATGGACAGGTAGGTAGATAGGTAGGTATGTATATGTAGGTAGGTGCACGCACGCACACACCCCACCCCATACAAGTATGAAATGACATAACTCATCACTACAAACTCAAACACGTAGTTCGTAACTGTTTCCTGTGCTGAGTTAGTTGCCCCTTTTAGACCGATTCGGTCATAGTTGTCACAGATAAGAGGCGTCGGCAGGGCAAGGGTAACGTTTGGACGCCGCAGACACATTGTTGCACATTTCTTCAAGCTAATAAAACAACAACAGCAGAAGCAACAATATTGGCAGCGTCATCATTATCGTGATAAAAGCACGTCATGAATCACATTCAATCGCAGTGACTGAGATTGGAACTGAGTCTGGGGTCTGGGACTGGGGACTGTCTCACAGATTGGGACGGAGACTATGAACGTATGGCAACTGCAAGTTTTGAGTCAAGTTTTGCTTTGCTTCGATACGGTTTGCGTGCTGATAACACGACCGCACACACACACACATGCACACAAAGTCAGACAAGGCACACACAAACAGAGGCACACACACACATACACACACAACATCATGCATAGATTTGAAATAAATCAGCGCTAAATAGCGTAATTGTAACATTTTGCCTTTCCTTTTGCTACAGTTCCAATTTTTTCCGTTCTGCCTTTATTCCCCAGTCAGCTGCTGACGTGTATGCCTCGCCCCCACCCACCCGGTGCCCCGCCCTCTCCTCTTCACCACTCCGCTCTGCCCTGCTCATGCTTTAACAGCGGGAGCTTTGTTAATAGTGTTGCTGCCATTGCTAGCATGTAGCATGTAGTTGCGAAAATTGGAATATGGAATAAAGCTGACTGTGTGATTCATGTTACTCATTTTAAGTAAATATTATATATATTTATGTGTGTATATCTTGATGTTGCCATTTCGGTTGAACTTCAATTTGTTGTTTGGCAATGGCATACAAAATAATTGCAATGCATTTGGTAACAAGCAACAACACAATAGCAGTTAAAAAAAATAATAATAATATTGGGTGGGAAAGAAAGTCATATCGTTTTCTTTAGTAATCGTTAATAATTTCACCTGTTTAAGACTAATTGGATGTCAGGGCCACACTATTTGGTATTATTTAAGAGCTTATTGTCTTAGCTACTTTTGAGAAAAATTTGGATATTTTGCGATAATATTTAGAGAAGTTACAGCAAAGTAAACATGGAGATCCAAAGTGAGAATTTTCGGTATATTTTGCAATTTTACTTCAGAAAAGGAAAAATAAGCGACTCAAGCTTAACAAAAATTGTGTGCCATGTATGGCAATGATGCCTCAAGTGATCGCCAATGTCAGCGATAGTTTGCTAAATTCAAATCTGGAGAATTTGGGATTGAAGACGCCCCACGTTCTGGTCGGCCAACGTCTATATTTGACGACCAAATTAAGGGTTTGCTTGAAGAAAATAGGCGCTATTCAACACGAGAGATTACAGAGAAGGTAAATGTATCCCATACAACGGTTGGTTCGTTTAAGAAAACTTGGCTTCGTAAGCAAACACGATGTTTGGGTCCCGCATGAGCTAAAGGAAATTCGCCTGACTAAGCGCTTCCATATCTTGCGATTCTCTGCTGAAACGAAATGAAATCGAACGGTTTTTGAAAAGAATCATGACGGGCGATGAAAAGTTCACAATAATGTCCAACGAAAAAGGTCATGGAGTAAGAAAGAAGAACGAGCCCAAGTCACAGCAATGGTCGATATCCATCAGAGAAAGGTAATGCTGTCTGTTTGGTGGAATTGGAACGGTATTATTCAGTTTGAACTGCTAGGACGGAACGAAACCATTAATTTTGATGTGTATTGCCGCCAGCTAACCGAATTGAATGAAAAAATTAAAGAAAAGCAACCAGCATAATAAATAATAATAAAACCAAATAATAATAAATCTAAAGGTTTTTATTAAATACAATAAACATTACTAAAGATGCACATCTTTATCTAATTTATAATTGGCCAGATTTTTCGAAAACCTAAATTCAGACTTTAAATTATAGAGGTAAAATAATCTTAATTTGCATGCGGTACACATCTATCATACAAAATTTCGTATTTCTATCTTCCATAGTTGCGAAGATATACGCTCTCATAAGATTGTGAGGACAGACGGCAGACGGACATGCGGTTAGCTAGATCAGCTAACTAATGCGGTCTGTCAAGCATACTTCTGCTTTGAATTACGTCCATAAGATTACTAAATACTAATCATACTAAATGTAAACAAAGAGAAAAAGAGAGTGAGAGAGTAAAAAAAGTGAAAGAGTAGGAGAGAGACAGCATGTGTGTGCGTGTGTACGCGTGTGTTTACTTGGGCGACGGAAGAAACGCAAAAGCTTGAGCTAGTAAAAATAAAAACAAAAGCAAAATACCAACGATATTACGAGCAAGAGGCGCATATCAAAACATTATTCCGGTATATACATACACCTACAGTTAAAGCTGTTGAATAGAAAATCTGATATTCATATTATACCAAATTTATGACAAAGCAATTAAACGTTCCATTTAATGAAACACGGATATAAAAAGAAAACAAAAGTTGGAGCAAGTAGTATGAAACAGGGAAATAGTTAAGTACTAAAGAGTAAAAATTTGTGTATTTCCCAAGACCTGCGATATATTCTCCTAATTGTCGCTGCAAGTTTTGTTCGTCGCATTGGTCATGCTAACACGTCATATTTTCATATATTTTATAGTACTAGTACGATAAAGGCAAAAATGCATCTCAAGCCGCCAATAAAATTTGTGCAGTTGATGGACCCGATACAGTTTCCATTTCCACCGCAAAACGATGGTTTCAATGTTTTCGTTCTGGTGTAGAGGAGATCGAAGATGCGCCACGCTCCGGAAGGCCTGTCGTCGAAAACTGCGATAAAATCGCTGAATTGGTTGAAAGAGACCGGCATAGTAGCAGCCGTAGCATCGATCAAGAACTGGGCAGGAGTCATCAAACCGTAATAAACCGTTCGAAGAAGCTTAGAGTCACTAAGAAGCAGAAAATACCGCAGCACTTTTTTGACAACCTAATACTAATCTAATAATAAAAACATCCAAGAGTAGAAATGGTAGGGTATGGTAGTTTTTCTTGGCGAAGTATAGTGTTTTTTGTGCAGAATGTTATTATCTCTCGTACACATCAAATATTTTATAGCGATGTCAAGGTTACTTTTACTTTTACTTTTAAGTGATCATAGCAAAACTCACAATTTATATGGAAACGACTTCTCATGTATGTGCAAATTGGCGTTTTTAACTTATAGGAGTTGCGGATGTGAGCGTTGTTATAAAAAATTTGAGAATATGATTAGGAGCAATGCTATGCAATCGTACATATGTATGGCATGGCAGGACGTTTTACTTTTTAAATTGAACTGTTATGCCTATATTTATTTACAGGTTTATCAAATTGTGGGGGTGAAAGGAGGTATCCAAAATTTAAAACAAGCTTTTGTTGCATATGTAATTGTACACATATATATCAAAGTAGAATACTTTATATTCAAAAAGGACGCCAGTTAGGCTGGCTTCGATTTTTGAGGATAACCATTTTAAGGGTAAGTAAGCTAGGTAATCTGTATACTCATTCTCGCGGTGAATAGAAATGAAGTTTAAAAAACCTATACAGAAAGAACCGATAGGGCTGAATCAACTTAATTCGTCGTCATGAGTCCGAATATCCCTAATTTGGTGGTTGTCTAAAGCCTCATTCTGCTGTAATCAGTAATCGAAATCGATAATCGATAAGCAAGGTGTGTAATTTAATTTTGGATATATGTTCGAAATCACAACGCCCCAACTTCACCTTGTTAGCCGATTTTAATCATCCAGGTATCCCCTAGTGGATTGGGGGAATGGCTTCCAAATTTTGATTATGGGAGTAGGTGTATAATGAATTTCAGCACATATGTGCCAAAGAACAACGTTCTAGCTCCAAAACACGGCGTGGTATGTACATTTTTAAATTTGGCGTAATATTCTTTATTTAATTGTAGAAGAGTGGGGCTAGCCATCTATAAAGTGAAAGAGACAGTAGATGCATAATGTCAATGTGCGCATATATGTCAAAGCAGAACTTTCTATCATTAAAGGTGCACCTGTTATTCCAATTTTTAGTTTTTAGGGATCTACTAGAGAGGGAGTGGGGATAGGTATCCAAAGGTCCCAAAACAGAACTTTCTAGCTTTAAATTATTTTAAATAATGGGCTCTCCAATATGACAGAAATGAGGGCAGAACGTTCTAGCTTTAAATTATTTTTAAAAATGGACTCTACAATATCAAAGGAATGGGGGCACGTATTTAAAATTTGAAACAAACTTGATCTGCGTCATAAAGCATTTAAAAAGGGCTCCGCGGCCCAATGCCGCTAGGGGCAACCTTATTAACCATTGATAGCAAACACTATATGTGCATTAGATGTGGACTAGACACTTAGCAGGAACTACGTAAGATCGCAAAAAAAAACTAATGTTAGGGTGCTTTTAGCAGCTATCCTCCCGACAGCGCCATGCCTCGTTGAAATACTTACTTAACGCAAAGGGTCAAGTCGGTAAGACTATGTGCTTATCCCCAAGAAAAGTACCGTCATCACGATACCTTCGGAAAACTATTTAAGAAGGAAATAAGGTATACACTAGAATCAATTAAAACAGGAGGAAGGTACTATTCCCCGCTTTTTTTCTGTTTACAAAATCTCGATCAATAACTGGATGACATTTCGAAAGTCATTGGAGAAACACAACGAACAATCGAGGAAAAGAAACAGTGCAACAACATAGATATTTAATCCGTAAGCTACATCATATACGTTTTGCATGTATGTATTTATTGAATTTACTAAATATATCTTATTACTCTCTATGGTTTATTAACACAAACACACAAAGGAAATCACAGTTCTCACTGACGTACCTCGGAGTCATGATTGACAGACTGACTTTCAGAGATTACCTGGCATTCGTGGCTAAGAAATCGGAAAGGATGTATCCAGAATAATGCTGAACTGCAATTGACCAGAGCAATGAAGCATTCTTCGTCAGCATCGTGAGATTTACGTTCACAAACGAAGCCTCGATCTGGTTCAGCCGTGAAGGCAAAAACCTACCGAAAGCAGCTCGAAAGCGTCAACAGACTCTGCTCCATCAGAGTATGTTACATGTTGAGTATGTTAAACATTATTTGAGGAGACTGCAAACGTTCTTATGAACATACCACCTATTGATCTGATCATCAAAAAGGAGGCTCGCAAAGAATAGGCACTCCGAAGAGCTGATGCGGGAATGACAGACCCGATGAAATGAAACGGCGAACATTGACTTCTATATGACCCAGATGATGATTGGTCATGGGTGCTTTAGCGGCGATCTGCACCGTGTTGGAGATGAGACCACAGTCCAGTGCCACTCAGTCTAGTTCAGACCGTCGTGGCGAACAGACGTGTTAGCGGGTGGCCTTCAACGCGAGTTGTTCATAGTATAACGGTAAATTCGTTATCAGCAAAACAAAGCGTATCGAAATTAACAGGTGCAAACAAGCGGTAAACGCTTGTTGTTGTTATTTTCGGTCTCGTGCGTGTGAGCGCACACATTTGTGTTTGCGCTAGTGTGCGTGTTATTTTTATTATCTTTATTGCTCGCGCGGTGACCTAACGGTGCTTTTTATTATCGGCATCGCAGGTGTTCAGTTTGTGTTATTGTTTTGTACAGCTGCATCGGCTCTGCACGTGCGATGCCGCCGACTAAAAAGCCGGCTGTTGGTGCGGTGGCTAGCGGGGAGACGTCTGCGGACGATCTCACCGTTAACGCAGGTAAGGTTAAGCGTCGAGGGGGGGGGGGGAGGCATCAGCAGCGCTAAGCTGCGTAAATTCGCTTCGTTATCTGCTGTTGCTGATGCCGAGAGTGACCGCGAAAGTACAGTTGCTGGCGGCGTTAGCGTTGCTAGCAGCTGTGCTGGTATGACTGAAAGAGATCTGACTTCTGCAAATCTCAGTTTGATGGCATCTGCAGAGAGCCTCTATACGGATGTGCAAGGGGTGCCTAACGCAGAGGCGCGGCCAGCTCCATTGAGCCCGCCTGCGCCAGCGAAGCGTAAGGGGACCCCTATCGAGAGGATGAAGGCGGTGAGCAAGGATGTCGTTGAGCACATTCTTGCCGCCGGGGTTTCCATTGGAGCGTTTGGCAAGGTGATGGCCTGCCTGAATGAATATGAGACAATTCTTTTTGGGCAAATCGAAGAGAACGCCCGTTTGAGGGGGCGGCTGGAAGAGGCGCGCGGTGGCGGCTTCAAGGTGCCAGCGCCCGTCCCGCTCAGTGCCGCAGCTGTAGCGAAGGGCCCTAGGGCGGCGAATCAATCGCCGTCTGCCTCTAAGGCCTCTTGGCCGGTGGAGACCTGGTCTTTGGTGGTGCGCAGCAGAGAGGCTGGCGCCACCGTAAGGGACGTGGTTGAGAAGGTGGTAAAAGAGGTAGGTCCAACGCTCGGTGTCCGTGTGCATGAGGTGAAACCTCTCTGGAGCGGCGGTGCAATAATTCGCACGCCGTCCGTTGCTGAGCGGAGGAAGATCGTAGAGAACGCTAAGTTCAAGGAGTGTGGATTAGATGTGTGCGTGAATGAGCGATTAGGACCCAAGGTGGTTGTTCAAGGCGTACACTCGCAGATAACCCCTGAAGTGTTCCTAAGTGAACTATATGAGAAGAACCTAAAAGACAACATGTCCATTGAGGTTTTTCGAAAGAGTGTGCGCCTGGTGACGAAACCTTGGGCGGTAAATGGTGTGGCGACGGTCAATGTCGTCTTGGAAGGCACTGGCGCTGCCATGCAATCCTTGCTCGATGTTGGCCGCTGTTACGTACTGTGGCACTCGTTCCGTTTGCGGGACTATGCCCCAGTGCCTAGTTGCTTCCGCTGTTTGAGCTTGGATCACAAAGTGGCGGAATGCAGGGTCAAGAGCGATGTCTGTCGTCGCTGTGGCCAGGAAGGCCATCGGGTGGCGAGGTGCACCAACGCACTTCACTGCCGCGACTGCGCATTTCGGGGGAAGCCTTCGGAGCATCATATGATGACAGCGGCTTGCCCGGTATACAGTGCGATTGTCGAGAGGGCCAATGCTAGACATTAAAATGGCTACCAAAATCCTCCAGTTGAACTGCCAGCGTTCGTACGCTGTCATGTGTGACGTCGGTGCGTTGATGTGTGAGAGGGGCTATGTCGCTGCCCTGCTGCAGGAGCCCTACGCGACCAATGGTTGTGTACGTGGTCTGCCCGCTTCCATGCGAGTATTCGCCGACAGCAGGGCTAAAGCGGCGGTAGTTATAAATGAAGTTGGAACCGAGTGCACATTAGTGAACTCAACCGACTATGGGGTCTGTGTGTGTCTGAATGGCGATTTTGGTAGGCTTTTCGTAGCTAGTGTGTATTGCGCGTTGCAGTATATGGATGCGGTGCTACTACTGGCGAGTAGCGACCCTGACATCCTATGTTTAGACGCGAATGCATCGTCCCCCTTGTGGTTCAGTAAGATATCTGGGCAAGCGTCCAGGCATCAGAGCTACGCTAGGGGTGAGTTGCTGTCTGAGTGGGTTGTTTCCCAAGATGTGCGGGTCGTTAACGAACCCAGTGAGTGGTACACTTTTGACGGTCCGATGGGCAAAAGTGACATAGATGTCACCCTTGTGAAAGAGGCAGCGGGGAGAATGTATGATTTTCACTGGCGAGTTCTAGGCGGGGTAGGTGTGAGCGATCACAATCCGATTGAGATTGTGGTCGGCCACGCTCCCGCAGTGAATGAAAGGGTAGGGGGCAATCGGTGGCACACCTTTGGCGTGAATTGGGTCCTCTATGGACACTGTTTGAGTGAGGCGGCAACGCAAGTTCCGCTTGACTCTTTTAGGAGTATGCCTGTGGATGAGCAGGTCACCTGTGTGAATAGGTGGCTGAGTGGCGTGAATGATCGCATGCTGAGGAGACACCGCAAGGTGAACCCTCGGGGTGTGAAGTGGTGGACGAGTGAGTTGAGCGTCAAGCGTCGGTCTGTCCGAACCCTGTGGAAGCGATTCCAAAGGGCCAGAGCAGCCAATGCGGATGACGCCGCCCAGCTCAGGGTTGAATACGGTCGAAGTATGAATGAGTACAAGCGAATGCTTGTAAGTGCGAAAGAGAGTGAGTGGCGCGCATTTGTTGCGCGCAACAGGCACGATCCCTGGGGTCGTGCTTTCCAGGTAGTGAGAGGTAGCGGTAGGGAATGTGCGGATGTAAGTAACCTCGACGTCGCTGGCTCGCTGCTGACGACGTGGAGAGACTGTATGAGTGCGTTGTTGAATGAGTTCTTCCCCAGGGCGGAGAGGCAGGCAGAGGCGTGTGCCCCATCCTGTCGATCCACTTCAAGAGTCTGAGTTGTCGGTGGCCTGGTATGAGAAGTGCATGAATGAGGGGTATTTCCCCAACGAATGGAAGACTGCGAGAATGGTCGTGCTCCTTAAATCGCCTGATAGGATCAGGAGCAACCCTAGGTCTTATCGGGGCATCAGCCTCCTCCCGAATCTGGGCAAGGTTCTGGAGCGGGTTATGATAGAAAGGCTTTT
>JBANCZ010004187.1:0-10740 GCA_037040025.1 Sphaerogastrella javana | reverse complement strand
GGAGAGAATAATATCAAATATACACCATGCCATACTATACTATATACTATATAGATCTATATGTATATATATATTTTCACAATATTTTCATTTCTTGAGGTCAACTTTCTAAAGTGTTGTTTGACAAAGCGTGTTTGTAATTACTTATTGAATTATTTATGTATAAATTTAAGCCTTGGAATTGAAGGCAATACACACACACACACACACACACATACATTAGCAATACATTGACAGACAGACTGAGAGACAGACGGAATAGTATAACAGCTGTTGTATTTCTCACAACTTTAAATTATTACTACGTGATTTATAACTAGTAAACGACATGAGCAAACAATTTTTTTTGTTGTTTGTTTTGTTTTTTTTGCTCGGGTTACAACTTGCCTTGTCGTACTTCTAGCGAATATGCATATGTATGCAGCTATAAAGAATTATATAGCTATATAGTATATAGTATAGATTTATGTATCTATAAAGTACAATTGCAGAACAGCTGTACTAAAAATTAAAAAATAATATAATACATATTGAATTTGTAGCTGTTTTGCTTTAAATGCATTTTAAATATTGTTTGCCTATCGATAACAAACCTTGCGCATGATCATATGTTTATCGATAACACTTTCGTTCGTTTGGTTCAATTAAATTTGTTTGTATTTTTTTGTTTTTTTGGAATTTTGATCAATGATTACGAATGTGTTGTATATATTTGTGTTCTGTAACAATCAAAACAATTGCAATTATTTAAACAATTTGTATAATTGAGAACTGCTCCACATGATCAATGCTTTTGAACTCTGCCAGCCCAAATGGGCGTGGTTCCCGCCGCCGACGCCGCCGACTTCTTATTGTACAAACTAGCTAAAGATAACAATAAACAGCGAGCAGTGGACCTCGTGTTCGTTTTGTTAGAAAGGAAAACAACAGCAACAATATAAACAACAATAAAAACAACAACAACTAAATACGTAATTGTTGTCAATACATTTCAATTTAAGTGGCGCCAATTGAATTTAAATTTGTAACATTTTGTTTTTTTCCTATTTTTGTTGTTGTTCTATATGTACATTATGTATGTTTTTTTTTTTTTTGTTGATTTTTGTTTAATAAGTTGCCTGGAAACGACCTTCAATCGATGCTGGGGCCAACAAACGCCCCGAATGGAAATTCTACACAGTTCCAAGTGACTTAACACATATACTAAAATCTATATGGGATAGAATGGGATACCTAAAAACGCACAAATCACTCAACAATGACCCACAGTTTGAATAATATATCCATATATCCTATATAATCATATTTGAATGTATTATTTGGTCTGCTCTGCTGAATTTTCCATTTGGATGATTAATTTTTTTTGGGGAAAGTCCAATACATACACAGATGACCTTCACGTGTCATTGTTTGTTTAAAACAAATAACAAATTGATTTCCATTTCCAATTTTCCGTTTTCGATTTCGATACCGATTTCGATTCTCATTTGTCGCTTGCTGCTTTATAGATTCAATATACCCATTGATCTCGCACATAGAGAGTTCCCCTTGCCACTGATTGCTTTGTTTTGTTTTTATATTTTTGTTGTAGTCGATATTGTTATTGTTGTTGCTTTTGTTTTTTCTGTTTTGCTTCTGAGAATTTCATAGTGTGGTATCTATAGTGGGCCCATGACGTCATGAACATCAGCACCAGCTGAAAGCAGTTTCATCACTGGCGACAAAACAAAAACAACGCAAAAAAATATAAGTAAATAACAAAAAAAATATTTACAAAATATTTACGCTGTGATAGCGGGTGGGATGGCTTGGTGTGGGGTAGAGGGAAAATTTTATGATACTTTGGCATGATCCTTGACGTAGCAGCAAAAACAAGAGCAAGAAAACATTTGTACTAGACGATCATCAACAACAAATATGAATCATCATCATTATGATTATTGTGATTATCATTGTTGTCATTATCATTGTTGCCATTATCATGATCATCAGCATGATCAGCATCATTATCTCGATCATCATCGTGATCATCTGCCGCATGATGCGGAAAATTGAAAATGACATGGAAAACAATTATTGCAATGCTTTTGTGTGGTTGCTACGTGCCCACCCGAATAACGCCACATCGAGGAACCCCTCCTTATTCTCCCACCGCCCCCTCACGTCGTCATACAATTCCTTGCCGCCCCTGAGCAAATGGGGTTATGCTGCTGCTGGTTTTTACGATCACGCCACACTTCAGCAGCTAAAAAGAAGAAGAATTCGTTATTATATTCATTTCGTATTTTGTTTGCTAATTTTGCGGTTTTTATTATAGATTCTACACTAAACACAACGCTCTGCGTCCACTCCAATCAACTTGTAGTTTGTACCCTGAGCACTCTTATCAGCAGTAGCAGTAGTAGCACTCAAAGAGCGGGGAAGGTGAAGCAGTGAGGGGCAGGGGTGGAGGAAGGGACTGGGGCAGTGGCAGGGGCATTGGCAGCTGGGCTTTTGCGGATTCCCGGATTGGCTCTTCATGGTGTATATATATATATATATATCTATGACGAAACATGTTCTGGCATTTAGCATGCAATTATTTGTGGCGGGGCGAGAAACCGAGATTAGGAATCCTAAATAAAAATGCCCAGCCACCAGTTAGTGCCAGTCAGCTAAATATACAATAATACACACACTTATACCTACACTCACATAGTTCAATCAATAAATAAATATTTATTCATACGCGGAAAACCAAAGCTTATTTTGCGATTGAGTCAAAATTTCTTATCAGCTCGCAATTGGGTCAAATTACCCGTACTTATTTTAGTTCTAGAATTTAATTCAAGTAGAAAAATTAAACTTTGAAATACAAAGATTGAATAACGACAAAAGTATGTTCAAAATCAATGAAAGAAAGAGTATACGAATAGGTTTACAATTTTTTTTTAAGAAGTATAATTTATTCTAGGTTCTGTATATTTGTCCAAAGACCTTTTCTCACAGTGTACACACATCAAGGTTTTCCCAAATGCTGTACACAGTTTCCTGTTCTCATCTCTTTCATTACATCCCTTCGCTGGCCCTTATAGACCATAGTATAATAATAAAACCAACCCGCGTTTCTCTATGCTCTTATCCCAATGTTTGAAGATCGCTGGGAAACATATAAATCTGTACTCACACAGAATTATTGCAGCGCAATAATTCAATATGAAAATCTTATCCTCTCTTTCGCTTTCTTTCTTTCTTTGTTTGGCATAAAGTTAATGATCTTACCTAAGCAACGATATATATATATATATATGCACTTTATGAGAATTTATTATAATCTTTTCTCTCTGTTTCTTATAGAACATGCATAAGGAAAAAGTTTTAAGTACACAAAACGCAAATAAAGCAAACAGCAAAGAGCATAAATTAAATGGATCCACAAAGGAAACTAGTGATAAAACAGGTCAGTAAAGTGAACAAAGAAATATGCTCTCTATACCATATATATCATTATCGGAATAGTTGAATAACTATTTGCAAATTTATATTGATTGATCGTCAGCAATTCAATGGACATAGAAACACAATGATTCCATCTATCATATCAACTGCTTGTCATTCACACATATGCCTTATTCTCTATCTCTCTCTTTCTATATTTCTCTATTTCTCTCTCTATATATATATATATATGTATGCCCTTTATTATGATCTATAGTTTTATATGATTTATGTTTTCCTTTGCCATCGATATGATGCATGTTTGTTTATACTAGCAATCTGTGACGCATTCGGCACATTTGAAACCCAAATTAGTCTGCTGCGGTACAGTTGACTTTTCACTGTATACACAGCGAGAAAAGGTGTTAATCATGGGCTTAATTATTTGTTAATAATATAATACGATTATTCACAGTTATATTTAGTATCTGTAGCAACAGTTTTAAGCTGAAATTCCCATATACTGTAAAAAAAAAAACAGTCGTAGATTTCCCATGAAATATTTCTTTTCTCATTTTTGCACGTCAATTTGATGGCTTTTCGTTAAATATTTGAAAACGTCCTGCACATTTCTAACACAATTTGTTGTATCGTAAAACTAAGTACAGCCGTGATCGATGTTTTAAGTAGCTTTGTTTATGTGCCACCTGATCGACAGAGTCCGCAAAGACAAAGCAAATGAATTACAAACAACGAAACAAAAAATTGAATCACCTACTATGATGGTGATGGTAATGGTGCTGGTGATGGTGGCAAACTGTTAAGATTGTGCGTATCAGAGTTAAATATTTGCTTGGACACTGACAAGAGAAATCGCTGTATAAATAATAATAGTACAAGGCCCACGAATTCGTATCATATCGCATCGCATCGTATCGTATTCCAAATGTGTGTGTACAATAGAGACCCCAACTTGCCTTTGGGTAGTTGTGACACGTTTTGGTGGCTTAGCCAGACTTAAAAATAAAAAATGTATATATCATGTCGCTATCAGTTATTGCCATTGGTATTCCTTATGGAACAGCGCCCGCCAGCAGCAGTGAGTGCCAATTTCGGGGCAATCACGCGAGCCATGCCATAACCTGTAGATTGATCGCACAATTTCTCATCCGATAAGATATTGTACATTATGGAACACAAATGCCGGACACTTGAACACTATTTGCCCATAGATTAATGACATTTGTAAGACACTTAAAAGTTCTTATAGAGCGGTAGAGACAGAATAGCCATAAGACCAGACAATCCTATCGGTAATGACAAATAGGCGCACCGAGCCAATGATGAGAAATACAAATGATTGCTAGACGAAACATGACAATAACGAATAACAAATTTTGTTGTTAGAACTCATTCATAAATAAACGTTAAATTGTATACCATAGCATTCAAGATTCGTTAGAATTCTAGCCGTAATTGCTTATAATTGAAAGATTGATGATCATCATAATATATTGCCTGGTAATCATAACTAATTTTGATTTGGTTTTTCGCACATTTGCTCCACAGTTAGTCTGCTGAATAAGAAGGATAAGGATAAGGATGACAGCAGTGAATATGATCTGGTGCCACCCGACGGAGGCTGGGGTTGGTTAGTGCTGTTTGGTTCGTGTCTGACGAATATACTCATTCCCGGCACTATCAAGAGTTTCGGTGTGTTATTCATTGAGTTTCTGCAAGCCTTTGAAACATCGCCAACGAAAGCTGCCTGGATTCCGGCACTATGTTACTTTCTCTACAGTTCATTGGGTATGTTTCCAACATTATAATAATCATAATGAAATTATACTAATGTTTGTTTATCTGATATTTATAGGACCTGTTTCGAGTATTCTCTCAGTTAAGTATTCCTATCGTACGGTGACACTGATAGGCGCCCTCTCAGCATCCCTGGGCATGATATTATCCTTTTGGGCCTCATCTGTGGGCTATTTGTACATCAGGTGAGTCATATATTAGGTATATTATCTGATGCATACGTATAACTTTCATACTCATTTCAAGTGCATCTTGAGTTCAATGTGTTGCAGTTCGAGACGTGTAAACCCGTTTGCTTCTGGATTTTTATGCCTGCTCGAACTCGGCTCATTGAATTCTAATTGTGTTGTGGTTGAAAAACCCTATAAATAATGTCACAGCGATTAAATGAATTTAACTTTATCGTATAATGATCGTTACATTACATATTGTTAATCATTCTGCTGACTTTTTGTCGTCTCCGTTTGATTGCAGCTATGGCGTCTTGGTGGGCATTGGAGCGGGCCTGTCGTTTCCCCCCACGGTGTACATTGTGACCTCGTACTTTGTGAAGCTGCGCGGCTTGGCCAACGGCCTCTGCATATCGGGCAGTGCCCTGGGCTCCATCATCTTGCCGCCGGTGTTGCGCTGGCTTCTGGAGACCTATGGATATCGTGGCTCCTGTTTGATCATGGGCGGCATTACGCTCAATGTGCTGGTTGGTGCACTGTTCTATGAGCCAGTGGAGCAGCATATGGTGCGTGTGCCGCGTGCTCGTCAGGCGCTAGAGGATATACCCGAGGAGGAGGATATGGGCATTGTGATGAAATTCGAGAATGTCGACGAGACGACGACGCCGGGCGTACAGGATTCCATAGCAGAGAAGCAATTGTTGCCATATAATTCGCCACCATCGCCACTATATCTGCCCGACGATGCGGATGATAAGCAGCAGTTCGTGCGCAGCGCCTCAGCGGCTGTGGTGCAGAGCTATGCCAAACCTGGCGATGAATTCCAGCCACGTGCACGCAAGATAAGCACACCAGTGCGTCTGCCACAGCGCAATCAGACCTTTACGCCGGGTCAGCTCAACTCGCAGACATCGCTGTATGCTGTGCCCGAGGGACGTTCCAGTTCTAATAAGCTGGCCATGCGCAACACATCGCGCAATCGTTTGTCCAAGCGCTCGCCATCGACCAGTAGCTTTTTGTACATCAGCACACCATATCATGGCAGCACGCTCTCTTTCCAGCCCAAGGAATTCTCATCGCATTTATCGTTGCGCTCAGCGGGCAGTGGTGCTGCCGGTGCTGGTGATACAACACTGCAGGATGGCGGTGGAGCGGATGAGACACTGGGCAAGACAGCTCAGACGCAACGCACGAAATTCTTCGATCTGAGTCTGCTCAGGGATCCCATGTACTTGGTCATACTCATCTCAAACTCAACGAATGCCATCAGCTACACGAATTTCATCATATTGCTCCCCAGTTTCGGTTTGGCACGTAGCTTCGATAAATCTATGGCTGCCTACTTGCTGTCCGTCGTCTCGGCCACGGATTTAATCGGACGCATTGGCGGTTCGGCACTGTCCGATATGGGTTTCATACCGAAGACCTGGTACTTTGTGGGCGGTCTATCAGTATCGGGCATATCGCTTGCTCTGCTACCATTTGCCTATAGCTACGGACATGTGTGCTTCTGGTGTGCCCTGTTCGGTCTGGCGTCGGGCATTTATGTCGGCATTACGGCTGTCATTATGGCCGATATGTTGGGCACAGAGCGTCTAACCTCATCGTATGGCATCAGTCTCTTTGTCAACGGCATATTGCAACTGGTGGGACCGCCGCTGTGCAATTACTGGACCGAAGCGGTCGGTGACTACAATCCGCTCTTCCATGCGCTCGGCCTGACTCTATTGGCGGGCGCCAGCCTGTGGGCGTTCATGCCCTGGATACAGCGACGCAAAGCCAAAGAGGAGGAGAAGCTGGAGGCCCAGCTCGATGAGGAAGCTGTCGATGGTTACTAAATCAAATACAACAACATAATACTAAAGAAAACAAGCTGCAAACCATCATATCCGCATCCAAAAACCACGTACAATTACTATTTAGTTGTTAGGCTTTAAATGCGTACAAAAACAAACAAACAAACTAACTAACAAACAAAACATAAAAACAAATAATGAGAAATATTAAAATGAAATGAATTAAAGTAAATGTAATATGATATGGAGCTTAGTCGAATGTTTGCACACAGGGGGGTTACATTAGTTCAAGTTGGGACATAACAAGGCAAAAAAAAAAATAAAAAATAAACACACACAAAACAATTAAAATGAAATTGAAGAAAAAAAAATAGAAGAAAGAGAAGATGTATGATTAATGAAATCAAATGGCGAATGGAATATTTTTTTTGGAAATTGTTAATATTTGTTTCTTCCATCAGCTCTTTTTTGTCTTAACTATTAAGTCCTAATTATTATTGTATTGTATTGTATAATTATTACAATTATTGTTTACTTAAAATCAATTTATAGCTTAAGCCAATAACAAATTATGTATGATACAACAAACAACAACAAATACAACAAAAACAACAACAAAATGTCTAGCAGTGAAAATTTAAGAAATGAAAACATTATTTTTTCTATAAATATGCTAACGAAAACAACAACAACAAAAAAAAACTTAAAAAAAAGAAGTAAAAGTAAAAAATTAAAAAAAAAATATTGATTTGTTTCTTTTTTGGTTGTGTATAAATGAAATGGGGTTCAAAGTGCAAAACAATTTTGGGAGTAAGCGCTCTGTATAGAGGACTATAGTATAGTATAGTATATATAGTATAAAATTCTATTAATTAAAAATGTATATAATGATAATTCCATTTATTCAAAATGAATTTATTTCAATCATTATAATACTTCTAAACATCAATGGGATTTGGTTAAAATATGAACTAGATCTATGCTAAAATATGCTTGTTTCGCATATTTAAAGCATTAATAAACAACATAAGATGTGCTTTTCAAATCGTTTATTAAATCGATTTCGTTTTCGAAACGTAAACAACATAAAATATAGAATAATTTGCCTAGAGCAAATAAACAAATTACTACAAAAGCAATGATTAAATTCTGGAGCTGCTTTAAATAAATCGAAATTGTGAGTAACATTTCATGTTCATTTGATAAAATATAGAAGAGCATACATTAGATGGGTATAGATTGCTGCTACATAAAATTCGGGCGTATAGCTGTAACTATGTAAAATCTATAAAGCTTGTCATCTATATAAGTGACAAGGTTAATATATAGCGGTTATATATAATTGATATGGCCACAAATGGTATTATTTTTTTGCTTTAAGAAATCCCTTGGAACGCAGAAAACGCACTATAAATGGAGCTGATCCCAATGTGATGCTAATACGCAGTGGAGCAAAGACTTTATGCACCGCATACGCCGTGACGAAGGTGCTCCCAACGGCCAGTTTTTCAGCTATTGCGGACGACTCAATCCCAAGGAATTCCAGCACGGGCATCATGTTTATGCCGCTGAAAAAAAATCAGTCAAAACAAAAATATATTAGAAATTATCAAAACAATAACAAGACTGTATAG
The DNA here is from genome assembly GCA_037040025.1 of Sphaerogastrella javana. Lineage (NCBI taxonomy): Eukaryota > Metazoa > Arthropoda > Insecta > Diptera > Drosophilidae > Sphaerogastrella > Sphaerogastrella javana. The sequence goes on along the minus strand of JBANCZ010004187.1, from coordinate 1,905 downwards.
AAAATCATCAAAACAATAATTAATATATACTAGAAGTCAATAAAAAAAATCAACTATAATAAATATATTCAAAATAATCGGAACTACTATAAAAATATATTCGAAATAATTAAGGCAAAACAAAGGCAAAGTTCATGATAGTTGTTAGTTTGTATGCAAATGATCGGCAGATCAGTTAGTGTTTTCCTACCTGGAGACGAGCAGATAGAAGCCACCTAGCGAGACCAGTGAGATGCCCACATGGAAGACCACAATTGTGGATCCATATTCCTTGAAGGCCTTCTTCAACTGCTCCTTTTTAGTCAGTTTCTCTGGTTCAGTCTGTGTTTTAGTTGAAGTTGATGGTGCGGGCGTGGCTGGAATCTCGCTTGGTGTTGTTGGAATCTCGCTTGGTGCTGTTGCCTTTGATCCCGGTGTTGCTCGCGTGCTATAGCAACGCCGAGTGAGGCCTGCGGAATGTGAGCAGTGCGTATGATAGATAGAGGGTTGTTATTTATGTACAATGCTGATTAGCTAAAGCGCATGCGCTCAACCATGCAACAGGTTACGTTATTAGCCAAGTGCAACAGGTCTCTGCAGTGTCTCTCTCTCTCTCTCTCTCTGTCTCTCTCGCTCACCTTTAACGTTGACAGTGGCATTCTGATCGTAGGCCACCCAATCAGCACGCGTGCTCTCCCTCAATGCACGATAGTGCGAACTCTGCATATTCTGGGACGTAAACTTATACTCCTGTGACCACTGACCACCAGGCATATTCAAGTGCGAAAACTTGTGCATGCCACCGAAAGGTGTGGGCACATTGCTCTGCATCACAGCATTTAGACTGACAGCGCCAAAACAGTCATAAGACTGCACATGCAGATCCTGAACAAAGGGCTGTGACACACTCAACGTGTTATCCGTGGTGATGTCAATCATTGAAATTGGTGCATGTGACATGGACATGATATTGTCAGACATATCGCGGGCACGCTGCGGCGAGAAACGCGTCGTTTCGGCTGCATCCACATTGTTGGGCAAGGGCAGCGCCGGGGCTGGTGCAGCTGCGTTTAATGCCTTTGCAGTTGTATGAAAGGGTTGTACAGCTGCAAAGAGACAAATGCGAAAGAAATTAATATATGCATGCCTACTTTGTAATTGTATTTGCGCAGTTTGGCAGCCGACCAGGGTACAAAATCCAGTTGATGCTATATAAAGCCTCCTCAACGTACAACATACATAATATATGCAGCACGTATTAAACATTGGATGAACGTACATACATCATACACACACACACACACACGCTGAAGAATATGCCAGAAAATTACTTATTGCGCACAAATTCAATTAAGCCTACAAAATGGCGAATCACTAACAATTGAACTGAACTTATCCAAAGGGATGTTCAATTGATTTAAACTTGGTGACCTCTAAAATGAAAAATATTTAGTTTAGTTTTAAGTTTCCATTACCTGCTAGCTTTTTAATTGAATCAATGCCAGCGGGTAGGCGTGCGGCACGCAATACACTTGCTTTACTTGAATTTAAAAGCATTTTACCAAAAATATATATGTCTTTCGCTCTACTAAACTGTAATAAAAATGACAACTTCACGCCGACAATGCAAAATAAACTATAACACAACAGCACAACCCTGTGAACCTGTTGGTGTTTGTGTGATCAGCTGTTCGCGATTGTATTGAATTATCGATAAAAGCTGCTCCACACACACGCACGGCACATATCGATACTATTGGGTAGCTGTATATATATATTTATATCGATAGTTGGCTATCGCAGCTGCAACCCTGCCCTGTCATTTTTTGGGAGTGAAAATGCGAATTTATTTACAAAATTTGCCAATACGAGCAATTGACGGCGACGCGTAATTACAAAAATAATAATTAATTCGTCATCATACTG